>PVHT020000037.1:7173580-7204284 GCA_004024745.2 Catagonus wagneri | reverse complement strand
GAAAAAAAAAACGATTAGGTTTATCCAAGTAAATTATCTGCCAGAGAAAACCCCAAGACCCCACTAAGGAAAACAACAAAATCCAGACACCCAACAATATAACATCCATAGTGTCCAGCATCAAATAAAATATTAGTGGACATGCAAAGAAGCAGGAAAATGACTCATAACCAGAAGAAAAATAATATGAGAATCAGATCCATAAATGACACTAATGTTGGAATAAGCAGACAAGGATCTTAAAATAGTTACAAACATGATCAAGGTATTAGGGAAAAGTTTAAAACATAATGAGGGGAAATAAGGAATCCCAACAGAGAACTGAAAATTATTTAAAAAGGGATAGAAATGATGGAACTAAAAACATAATTTTTTAAAATGTCACTGCTTGACCTTTAGACTCAATGCAATTCCAGTCAAAATCCCAGCAAGTTATTTTGTGTATGTGGACCAACTGATTTTAAAGTTTATATGGAGGAGTTCCCATGGTGGCTCAGCGGAAACAAATTTGACTAGCATCCATGAGGATGCAGGTTCGACCCCTGGCCTCACTCAGTGGGTTAAGGATCCAGTGTTGCCGTGAGGCATTCTGTAGGTCACAGACGCAGCTTGGATCCTGCGTTGCTGTGGCTGTGGTGTAGGCTGGCAGTTATAGTTCCAATTGCACCCCTAGACTGGGGTTGTCTCTGTGAGGATGAGGGTTTGATCCCTGGCCTGGTGCAGTGGGTTAAGAACCTGGTGTTGCCATAAGCTGTGGTGTAGGCTGCAGATGCAGCCCAGATCCAGTGTTGCTGTGGCTGTGGTGTAGGTCCCAGGTACAGCTCCAATTCAACTCCTGGCCTAGGAACTTCTATATGCCACAGATGTGGCTATAAAAAGAAAAAAATAAAGACAAGAATAAAAGAAAGAAAACAAAACCAAGCAACATATCAGTGGCTGCACACAACAGGCTCCACAGATTTAGTCCAGGAAAGTTACAAAACATGCAAAAGCAAAAACACCCCCTAAGCAGAAAAAGAAGAGATTTCAGAATTGTTAGAATATATTATCTAACAAACACAAAATGCAAGATATGCAAAGAAATGGGAAAGTGTGACCCATATTCAGGGGAAAAAAGCAGTTAATATAATAATATATAAGATTTGAAAAAGCTTTACAGTTTGGCCTGACTGACATTTACAGAACACTCTATGCAATAACTGCAGAATACCTGTTCTTTTCAAATGCACATGAAAGATAAATGTGTATTTTTACAAAATTCACCACCTAGTCTTGATTAAAAAAAGAATAAAAAACCTTCTAAAACCTAGAAATAGAACAAAACATTTTCAATCTGTAAAGAAGAATCTGGTGAATTCTATGATTAATGATGATACTTAACTGAGGAAATACTGAACACTTTCCCATTAAGTTTAACAGAGTTCCCATTGTGGTAACAAACCTGACTAGTATCCACGAGGACATGTACTCAATCCCTGGCCTTGCTCATTGGGTTAAGGACCTGGTGTTCACTGTCATGAGCTGTGGTGTAGGTCACTATGTAGCTTGGGTCTGGCATTGCTGTGGCATAGCCCAGCAGCTGCAGCTCCAATTTGACCCCTATCCTGGGAATCTCCATATGCCACGGGTGTGGCCATAAAAAGACAAAAAAAAAAAAAAGTTTAGGAATAAGGCAATGATATCTGCCATTATCAATTCATTCAATATTATATCACTGGCAGTCCTGGCCAATGCAGTAAGATAAGGAAAAGTAAATAAGAGGCATACAAAAGGAAAGTATACCTTCAAAAAGGAAGGAGTAAAATTGTCTTTATTCTCAAAGAACATATACATAGAAAAACTTTAAAAATCTAAACAAGTTAGAAAACCCACAAAAAATACTGGGGTGAATTTAGTAAGGTGACAAGATACCAGGATACATGAATCGGTTGTATTTACATATACTGGCAGTAAGAAATTGGAAACTTTTAAAAAACTAAATACCATCTATAATAGCATTGAAAACATAAAATGTTTAGGAATAAATACAGTTAAATATGTTCAAGACCTCCACATTAAAAACCATAAATAGACATTCCCATCGTGGCTCAGCAGAAATGAACCTGACTAGTATCCATGAGGAGGTGGGTTCGATCCCTGGCCTTGCTTAGGGAGTTAAGGATCCAGTGTTGCTGTGGCTGTGGTGTAGACCAGCAGCTGCAGCTCTGATTCGACCCCTAGCCTGGGAACTTCCATATGCAGAGGATGCAGCCCTAAAAAGATAAATAAATAAATTAAAAAAACAAATACTGAAGACAGAAATTAAACGAATTCAAAATTAACAGATAACGTGTTTATGGACTGGGAGAATACAATATTGCTAACTTGTCAATTCTCTCCAAATTGACCAACAGGTTCAAGACAATACCAAATTTCTAGCAGTCTTTATTTAAGAAATTGACAAGTTGGCTCTAAAATTTATAAGGACATATAAAAGATCTAAAATAAAACAGTACTGAAATAGGACAGAGGTAAAGAATTTAGATTACCCATTACAAACAAATGAGAATATATCAAACTAAAAATCTTTTGCACAGCAAAGGACACTATCAATAAAAGAAAAAGGCAGCCTACTGAATAAGAGGAGATATTTGCAAATGATAAATCTGATAAGGTGTTACTATTCAAAATATACAAAGAACTCATAAACTCAACATAAACAACTCAATTTAAAAATGGGCAGCGGAATGGAATTGACATTTTTCCAAAGATGACATACAGATGGCCACACACATAAGAAGATGCTCAAAATCACTAATCATCAGGGAAATGAGATACCACTTCACACCTGTCAGAATGGCTATCACCAAAAAGATGACGAGGATGTGGAGAAAAGGGAACGATTTTGCACTGTTGGTAGGAATGTAAACTGGTCATCCAATATGGAAAACAGCATGGAGATTCCTTAAAAAATTAAAAACAGAACTATCGGGAGTTCCTGTCGTGGCACAGCGGAAACGAATCAGACTAGGAACCACGAGGTGGCGGGTTCAATCCCTGGCCTCGCTCAGTGGGTTAAGAATCCGGCGTTGCTCTGAGCTGTGGTGCAGCTTGCAGACACAGCTTGGATATGGCATTTCTGTGGCTGTGGCATAGGCTGGCAGCTGTAGCTCCGGTTAGGCCCCTAGACTGGGAACCTCCATATGCCACAGGTGCGGCCCTTAAGAGCAAAATAATAAATAAATAAAAATAAAAACAGAACTATCATACAATACAGCAATTCCACTTCTGGATACTTTCCTAAAGAAGATAAAAATACTAACTAAAAAGGGTATAGGCATACCAATGTTCACTGCAGCATTATTTACAATAGCCAAGATACAGAAGAAATTTAAGTGTCCACTGATAGATGAATGAATAAAGATATGGTGTGTGTAAGGGTGTCTTTCTCACGACAGAGTAATATTCCATTGTATGTATGGAATATCACTCCATCGTGAAAAAGAATGCAATCTTGGAGTTCCTGCTGTGGCTCAGTGGGTTAAGAATCCAGCATAGTGTCAATGATGATACAGGTTTGAGCCCTGGCCTCCCTCGGTGTGTTAAGGATCTGGCGTTGCTGCAAGCTGTGATGTAGGTCACAGGTACAGCTCAGATTCAGCACTTCCTGGCTGTGGAGTAGCTGGCAGCTGCAGCTCTGATTCAACCCCTAGCTTAGGAAGTTCCATATGCTGCAGGTACAGCCCTAAAAAGAAAAAAAAAAAAGTGAAATCTTGCTATTGGTGACAATATGGATGGACCTAGAAGGTATTACACTAAGTGAATTAAGTCAGACAGAGAAAGAAAACTACTGTATGATTTCTAAACAAAACAAATCAACATATGTAACAAGACAGAAACAGACTCATAAATACAGAGAACAAACAGGTGACTGCCAGAGGGGAGATGAGTAAAATCGGCAGTGGAGATTAAGAGGTACAAACTTCCAGTTACAAAATAAATGAGTCACAAGGATTAAATGTACAGCTTGGGAAGTATAGCCAATAATATTAAATTGACTTATTATGGTGGCAGATGGCAACTAGGCTTATCATGGTGATCATTTCGTAATGTATAGAAATATTAAATCATATGGTATATGCCTGGAAGTTACATAGTTTTGTAGGTCAATTACACTTCAATCAACAATAACAACAAAAAGAACATGTAATTACAGTTTTCTAATAGGTTCTACAGTGAACAATATTTACATTGTTATAATGATGCAAAAACTAATTGACGTAATTAAAAGTATGATAAAATGTGCAGAAGCAAATGAGGAAGGAGAGGTAGAGATATTAAGTTTCATCTCATAACATTTATACATTTAAAAATACTTTTCTTTTTATTGTGTCTATATGAGATGACAGATGTTACTGAAATACAGTAATCATTTCACAGTATATGTAAGTCGAACCATCATGCCATCCACTTTAAGCTTATACAGTGGTATGTGTCAATTATTTCTCAATAAAACTGGGAAAAATTATATGGAAATATAAAAGATCAAAAATAAAGCAGCCTTGGAGTTTCTGTTCTGGTGCAGCAGAAATGAAGCCAACTAGTATCCACGGGGTTGCAGGTTCAATCCCTGGCCTCACTCAGTGCGTTAAGGATCTGGCTTGCCATGAGCTGTGGTGTGGGTGGCAGACATGGCTCAGGTCCCAAGTGGCTGTGGCTATGGTGGAGGCTGGCAGCTGCAGTTCTAACTCAACCCCTAGCCTGGGAACTTCCATATGCTGCCGGTGCAGCCCTTAAAAAAAGACAAAAAAAAAAAAAAGAGAGAGAGAAAGAAACCAGTCTTGAAATAGGACACAGTTGAATTTACATTTCCTGATCTCTAAGCTTACAGAAATACCACAGTAATCAAGACAGTGTGATATTGGTGTAAAGATGGAAAAAACAGGTCATTTGGATAGAATACTTAGTCCAGAAATAGTGAGTGGTTAATTGATTTTCATCCAAAGAGCAAAAGTGATTCAATGTGGAAAGAAGAGTCTGTTCAGCGAACAGGGCTGAAACAGCTGGCTATGAAATTGTTTTCTAGAAGACAACATAGAAAATCATTTTGTAAAAAAGAGAATTATTTTAATGATCTTAGAGTAGGCAAAGATTTCTTAGACAGGACTTAGAAAGAAATAACCATAAAAGAGAAGCGAATAAAATAGAGTTCATCAAAATGTAAAGTTTAAAGTTTCTAATGTAAAGTTTAAAGTTTCTACTCATCAAAAGACATCATTAAGAAAATGAGGTAGGAAAGCCATAGACAGAGGAAATGGTCACCATGCATCTATCTATCTATCTTCCTTTATGTTGACAAAGGACTCATATTCAGAATATATAAACAAATTCTATTCAGGATATATATAGCTTGAGAGGAAAACCCAATTAAAATCTAGTTGTTGCCTTTTTTTTTTTTTTTTTTTTTTTTTGCATTTTAGGGCCACACCTGCTGCATATGGAAGTTCCCAGGCCAGGGGTCTAATCGGAGCTACAGCTGCCGACCTGCACCACAGTCACAGCAATGCCAGATCCAAGCTGTCTGTGACCTACACCACAGCTCATGGTAACAGTGGATCCTTATCCCACTGAGCGGCGCCAGGGATTGAACCCACACCTCATGGTTCCTAATCGGATTCATTTCTGCTGTGCCACGATGGGAACTCCTAAAAACCTAGTTTTTTAAAAGGGGGCAAAAGATATGAAAAAGGGAAGATAAAGAAACGGCCCATTAACACATAATCATGTGTTTAATATCATTATTCATCAATAAAATGTAAATGAAAACACTGAGCTATCACAAAATGCCTTCTAGAATGGCTAAAATTAAAAAGACTGGCAGGAGTTCTCACTGTGGCACAATAGATCAGTGGCATGTGGGGAGCACTGGGACACAGGTTCAATCCCTGGCCTGGCACAGTAGGTTCAGAATCTAGCATTGCCTCAGCTGTGGCTTAGGTCGCAACTGTGGCTTGGATCTGATCCCTGGCCTGGGGACTCCATATACCACAGGGCAGCCGCAAAAGAAAAAGACTGGCAACACCTAACATGGTGAGATGTGGAGTAAGCAAAAATACATTGCTGGTGGCAGTGGAAGTGTAGTGATGCAATCACTTTGAAAACCAGTCTGGAACTTTCTCATAAAATTAACATGTACCTACCGAATGACTCAGCAATTCCATCTATAAATATTTACCCAGGAAAATGAAAACATATGTCTATATAAAGATTTGTACACTAATGTTCATAGCAGCTTTATTCCCAAACTGGAAATAACCCAAATATCTATCAGCAGGTGAATAAACCAATTATGCTGTATTCGTATAATGGAATACAACTCAGCAATTCAAAGACCTGAATTCTACCAAATACTTAAAAAAGAATTCATACCAATTTTTCCAAACTCTTCCAAAAATTAGAAGAGGAGATACTTGGAGTTTCCATCGTGGTGCAGCTGAAACGAATCCGACTAGGAATCATGAGGTTACAGGTTTGACCCTGGACTTGCTCAGTGAGTTAACCAAATGGCATTGCCGTGAGCTGTGGGGTAGGTCACAGACGCAGCTTGGATCTGGCATTGCTGTGGCTGTGGTATAGGCCAGCAGCTGTAGCTCCGATTCGACCCCTAGCCTGGGAACCTCCATATGCCGCAGGTGCAGACCTAAAAAGCAAAAAAAAAAAAAAAAAAAAAAAAAGATTTTCTATGGTCATATGGCTTTTATTCTTCAATTTGTTAATGTGGTATATCACAGATTGATTTGTGGATATTGAAAAATCCTTGCATCCCTAGGATAAATCCTACTTCATTATGGTTTGATTCTTTTATTTTATTTTTTGATTCTTTTAATATATTGTTGGATTTGGTTTGCTGGTATTTTGTTAAAGATTTTTATGTCTATGTTCGTCAGTGATATCAGCCTATAAGTTTCTTTTATGTGCATGTGGTTATTTGTCTGGCTTTGGTATCAGAGTGATTGTGGCTTCATAGAATGAGTTTGGAAGTATTCCCCCCCACCATTTTCTTTTCCTGCCATGCCTGCAGCATATGGAAGTTCCCAGGCCAGGGACTGAACCCATGCCACAGCAGTGACCCAAGCTGCTGCAATGACAACTCTGGATCCTTAACCCACTGTGCCACAAGAGAACTCTGAAAGTGTTCCTTCCTAAAGGAGGCAAAGGACCTGTACTCCAAAAACTGTAAGATGCTGGTGAGAGAAACTAAAGATGACACAAAGAGATGGAAAGATATATCATGTTCTTGGATTGGAAGAATCAGTGATCATATTACTCAAGGCAACCTACAGATTCCATGCAATCCCTATCAAATTACCAATGGCATATTTTCACAGAACTAGAACAAAAAAAATTTTAAATTTGTGTGGAAACACAAAAGACCCCAAATAGTCAAAGTAATCTTGAGAAAGAAAAATGGAGCTCGAGGAATCCGGCTCTCTGACTTAATATTATGCTACAAAGCTACAGTCATCAAAACAGTAATACAGTGCTGGTACAAAAACAGACATATAAATCAGTGGAACTGAATAGAAAGCCCAGAAATAAACCTATGGTCAGTTAATCTATGACAAAGGAGATAAGAATATACAATGGAGAAAAGACAGTCTTTTCAGTAAGTGGTGCTGAGAAAACTGGACACCTACATGTAAAAGAATAAAATTTGAACATTCTCTAACACAAAAATAAACTCAAAATAGTTTAGAGACCTAAGTGTAAGACTGCATGCTATAAAACTCTTAGACAAAAACATAGGCAGAACATGTTTTGACATAAATTGTAGCAATATCTTTTTGGATCTGTCTCAGAGTAATAGAAATAAGAAACAAAAATAAACAAATGGGACCTAATTAAACTTAAAAGCTTTTGCACATCAAAGGAAACCATAAAATGAAAAGACAACACAGAGAATGGGAGAAAATATTGCAAATGATTTGACCAGCAAGGGATTAAAAAAGAAAACAACCAAACAACCCCATCAAAAAATGGGCACAAGATCTATACAGATACTTCTCTAAAGAAGACATACACAATAGCCAAGACATGGAAACAACCCAAATGCCCATCAACAGATGATTGTATTAGGAAGATGTGGTATATATACATGATGGAATACTATTCAGCCAAAATAATGTCATTTGCAGCAACATGGATGGAATTAGAGATCCTCATACTAAGTGAAGCAAGTCAGAAGGAGAAAGAAGGATACCATATGATATCACATATCTAGAATCTAATATACTGCACCAATGAACCTTTCTACAGAAAAGAAAATCACGGACTTGGAGAACAGACTTGTGGTTGCCAAGGGGGTGCGGGAGGGAGTGGGAGGGTATGCGAGTCTGGGGTTAACTATTGCCTTGGGGATGGAAAAGCAAGGAGATCCAACTGTATAGCACTGGGAACTATGTCTAATCACATGTGACGAATCCATATATGTATGCGTAACCGGGTCACCACGCGGTGCAGTTGGAAAATTTGACAGAAATCTGTAAACCAACTATAATGGGGGAAAAAAAAAAAGACATACAGATGGCCAAAAGTACATGAAAAGATGCTCAACATTGCTAATTATTAGACAAATGCAAATCAAAACTACAATGAAGTATCACCACACAGGAATCAGAATGGCCATCATCAAAGCCTATGAATAAGAAATGCTGGAGGGAGTGTGGAGAAAAAGGAATCCTCTTCTACTTTTGGTGGGAATGTAAGTACAGCTACTATGGAGAACAGTATGGAGGCTCCTTAAAAAACTAAAAATAGAGCTAACATATGATTCTGCAATCCCACTCTTAGGCATTTATCTGGGGGAGGGTACACACATATGCGCATGCACACACACACACATACACACACATGTATGTCTGAATCACTGCTATAGACCTGAAAATAGCACATCATTGTAAATCAACTATCCTTCAATAAAAATAAAGAAAGCTGGGTCCCTTTCTTATATTATACATAAAAACTTACTGAATAGGGGCTGGAGGTAGGGGCAAATGGGGCATTCTTAAATGAGTATTAGAGTTCCAATTTCCCAAGATGAAAAGTTGTGAAGATTAGTTGTACAACAATATGAATTATGTACAATACACTACTGCACTGTATACTTTGAAATGGTTAAGACAGTAAGTTTTATGTTATGAATATTTTACAATTTAAAGGTTTTAATACAATTTTTTTTTTGTCCTTTTGCCTTTTCTAGGGACACACTCGCGGCATGTGGAGGTTCCCAGGCTAGGGGTCTAACAGGAGCTGTAGCCGCCGGCCTACACCACAGCCACAGCAACACGGGATCCGAGCCATGTCTGCAACTTACACCACAGCTCACGGCAACGCCGGATCCTTAACCCACTGAGCAAGGCCAGGGATCGAACCCACAACCTCATGGTTACTAGTCAGATTCGTTAACCACTGACCACAATGGGAACTCCAATAAAAATGATTAACTCAAAATGGATCACAGACCTAAATATAAGAGCTAAAACTATAAAACTTTTAGAAGGAAACAAGGCACGTGGAAGTTCCCGGGCCAGGGGTCAAATCAGAGCTGCAACTGCTGGCCTGAGACAGCCACAGCAACACCCAATCTGAACCGCATCTGTGACCTACACCACAGCTCATGGCAACACCAGATCCTCAATCCACTTGAGAGAGGCCAGGGATCGAACCTGTAACCTCACGGATACTAGGTTGTGGCTAATATCTCTTAACCCACTGAGCCGCAGTGGGAACTCCTAGTTAGCCTTCTTAAAACACCAAAAGCATTAGTGATAAAAGATAGTTAAATTGGACTCCAAAGGATGTTTTCAAAAATGAAAAGACCGCTCACAGAATGGGAGAAAATACTTGCAAATTATTTATCCAATAAGAGAACTGCATCCAGAATATATAAAGAACTATTACAACCCAACGATAAAAAGACCAATAATCCAACTGAAAAATGGGCAAAAAAATCTAAGTAGAATTTCTCCAAAGAATATACAAAGTGGCCAACAAACACATGACAAAACACTTAGCGTCATTAGTCATTAGAGAAATGCAAATCAGAATTGCGATGAGAAGCCACTTCATGCCCACTGGAATAGCCATGATAAAGAAGACAATGTCACAATGTCAGGTGTTGCTGAGGATGTGGATCTGTTGGAACCCTCATACCCCGCTGAGCGTCAAAATGGTGCAGCCCTTTCGGAAAACTGCTTGGCAGTTCCTTAAAAGTGAAACACAGTTGCTATATGACCCAGAAATTCTACTCCTAGGTATATACCCAAAAGAAATAAAGCATATGTCCACACAAAAACTTGTACATAACTGTCCCTAACAGCATTATTCGTAATAGCCAACAAGTAGAAACAACCCAATAGTCTATCCACTGAAGAACAAATAACTAAAATGTGATGTAGTCACACAGTGTAGTATTATTCAGCCATAACAAGGGACAAAGTATTGATACATATTACAGATATGGACGAACTTTAAAAACATCGTATGAAGCAAATGGTGCGGCCCCTATGGAGAACAAGATGGAGGTTCCTCAAGAAGCTAAAAATAGAACTACCATATAATATGGCAATCCCACTCCTGGGCATATAACCAGAAAAGACAAAATTCTTAATTTGAAAAGATTCATGCACCCCAGTGTTCATAGCAGCACTATTTACTACAGCCAAGACATGGAAGCAACCTAAATGTCCACTGACAGATGAACAGAATACAAAGGGTTATCATTTGATATCACTTGTATGTGGAACCTAAAAAAATGATATAAATGAACTTATTTACAAAACAAACTGACGGTTACCAAAGGGTACAGGGTGGGATAAATTAGGACTTTGGGATTCAAATATATACACTATTATATACAAAATACGTAACCAACAAAGACCTACTGGATAGCGCAAGGAACTATATTCAGTATCTTGTAATAACCTGTAATGGAAGAGGAGATTAAAAAAAAGAGGATATAAATATATATCACTTTGCAGTACACCTAAAACTAATACAACACTGTGAATCAACTATATTTCCATATAAATTTTTTTAAAAACCTAAAAATAGAGTTACCATTATGATCTAGAAATCCCACTTCTGGGCATATATTCAAAGAAAACTAATTCAAAAAGGTAATGTGCCCCCACGTAAGCAGCACTTACAACAGCCAAGACACAGAAGCAGCCTAAGTGTCTACTGACAGATGAATGGATAAAGATGTATATATATATGTGTACATATATATAATGAAATATTACTCAGCCATAAGCAAGAATGAAATAATGCCATCTGCAGCAACATGGATGGAACTAGAAATTATCATACTAAGTGAGCCAAAGACAAATGTCCTATGATACTGCTTATACGTGGAATCTAAAAAAACAAAAACAAAAAACACAAACTTATATACAAAACAGAAACAGAACCTTAGACCTGGAAAAGAGACTTGTGGTTACCAAGAGGCAAAGGGGCAGAGAGAGATAAATTAGGAGTTTGGGATAAACATGTACACACTGCTATGTAAAAAAAGCAGATAACCAGCAAGGATCTAGTAAAACACAGGGAACTATACTCAATTATCTTGTAATAACCTAGAAGAGAAGAGAATCTGAAAAAGAATATGTATATGTGTATATACGTGTATATATGTACGTATAACGGAATCACTTCGCTGCACACCAGAAACTAACGCAACACTATAAATCAGCTATATGACTAGACTTCCATTTTAAAAAATTATGCAAAGCAGAAGAAGCCAGACACACAAGACTGCATACGAGATAACGGGGAGGCAGAGTAGACTGAAAAGGTACAGTCCACAATCAGTACTGTCTGGGATGAAGAAATTAAGTCCCCAGGACTGGCCAACTGGATTTAGAAGGTGAAGGAGAAAGAAACGAAGGTAATGCTGAGTTTTCTAGGCTGGGTGAGTGAGGGGTAGGTGGGAACATTAAAGACGCTTGGAGAGGCCAGGCAGGCTCTGAAGATCTCAGGTCTCAGAGGGAAGCACAGACTTAGGAGTCATTGGCTCAGAGGAAATAGTTAAGGTGAGGCAATGGTCAAGTTTACCAAGGAGACAGGTTCAAAAATAAAAAAAGAACTGGGCGGGAGGAAGGTTGTTGCACCTGAGCCCTCTGCCCTTTCTTGATTTTGGAAGAGGCTGTCTGAGACCCTGGGTATTCAGGTGACAGGAGGGGTGTGCGGTGAAGGGAAAAGAAGTAGGGACTTGGGTCTGAGGACTTTGGTTCTAGGCTTGAGCTTCGTCTTGCTGTATGACCCTGGGCAGCTGATCTTACTTGTCTGAGGCTCAGTTCCCTCACCTGTAATCAGGGACAGTAATGGCAGCTCTCTCTCCCTCCCTCTCCAAACTGTTGCCTGGACTAAAAAAAGAGGAGAAAGCATAAGAAAGAGCTTTGTAAACTGTAAAAGACTCACCAAATGTAAAGGATTGTTATTATTGCGTTGGGACATGCAGAAGGCTAATAAAATGGATTTGGTTGCAGTAAGCACAGGGGTTACTTTCTGTTTCTTAAAAAAAGAAAGAAAGAAAAACCAGGAGCAGCAAGTACTGCCAGGTGCACAGTGTAGTTTTTCCAACTCTGAGAAGCAAATAACACAGAGGGGCCAACTGGCTCATCCCAAAGGCCTGTCTTCACCAATTGAATCTGAAATCACGGCTCAGGGAACGGCTGCAGGCACGGGCCCAGGACAGCAGGCCCTGTCCTGGCCGGGTGGGACCCAGGGAGTGTGGGGCCAACAGAGGTTGTCCACATGGCCAGAAACCTGGTCCCTGGGCCCCTGTGGCTTGGAGCTTCCTTCAGGCCCTGCCCAGCCAGATGTACTCCTTAGAGTCCCAGGTGGCCTGTGAAGGGTGCTGCCCAGCCCCCAGGCCACGCTGAGGAGTTACACCTCAGGGTTAGGCAGAGAAGTGACCATGGCTTCACCTCAAAACAGGCCGAGCTGAGTTTCTATGGCTCTCCAGGTGGCCGGCCTCATTAGAGCTGAGGGCCACCTTGGGCCTGCCAGCACTGCGGGACAAGGTCCAGCGCAAGAGGCTTGAGAAAGCTGCTTCCAGTTCTTTCCAGGCCCAGAGACACGTCTCCCCGGTGCCTGGCTAGATGTGAGCCCCGGCAGTTTGTGTGCCAGCCTGGAGACAGTCCTCTCCAACAGCACCTCTCAGGCAGCCACACTCCTCTCAAAGCTTCTTGGCCAGGGCCGGGGAGGACCTGAGCGACCATGTGGTCCAGCCCACTCGCCCTCATTCTCAGTCCAAGGACCTGTGGCCCAGAGAGGCCAGAACCTACTGGAAAGTCGGGTCAGGGGAGCTTCTGAGGCCGCACGACACTGTGGGGAGCAGCAGGCAGATTTCGGCCTCCCAGGGTCCACCTCTCCCCATTACTGCTATTTTCCAGTGGCTTCTCCTCAAGGGCACTGCTCCCACCCCCTGAACTTCCGGGCCAGCCCGACCGGCCTGAGGCCTCCCCGAGTCTGAGCCTCTGCTCTGCCCGAGGCCCCCCAGGCAGTGCACTGGGAGCAGGGGGTCAGGGGTCAGGAGCTCCAACAGCAGGGCCACCTCTGACCTTCTGGGTGTGCGCAGGCGCAGAAGCAATGTCACCTTTTGAGAAATTGCTCTTCCACAGAGGCCCATGGCGCAGGCTCTCCTGCCCTTCCTGAGCCTACCTCCCAAAGCCTTTGTTCCCCCCCTCACTCCTTCTCACCGCCAGAAACCTCGCGGAGGACTCGGACCCGCGTCTCACCCCGTGCGCGAAGCGGTGCCCAGACGTGACTTACCAGCTTGGCTGGCCCGTGGGTGCTCGCCGTCCGGTGGAGGAGACGTCAGCATGGGCATCTGCCGCCAGTGTGATCAGCACAGGAGAGGCGAGGCACAGAGCTCGGGGCGAGGGGTTTTAACACTCCGACCCCTGCCGGGCGGGTCTGGGGGGGCTCCAGCTCAAAGGCGATGCTTCCTGGGTGGACAGGGTGGACACAGGCACCCGGAGGCCCGCTCTGCAGTGGGAGGGCAGGAGGGAGGACAGGCTCAGGGGCACCTTAGACCCCAGGCTGAGCAGGGCTGAGGTTGAGGAGCTGGCAGAGGCCGCTGGGCAGACTGCTGAAGGCAGGTCTGCAGCGTGTTTTCCAACCTCATCAAGCAATTAATACAATTCTGACACCTCCCCCATCAGAAAACAGCGTCAGATCCCACAGGTTAGGGCTCAGTCCCACAGGTCCGGCCCACGTGTGCTACTGACTCATTAGCTGGCAATTGGTGGTTTCCCTAACTGCCTCCTCCTCAGGTTCTGTTAATTTGCTAGGGGCATTCATAGGACTCAGAAACGTTTACTTATGTTTCCTAGTTTATTATAAAGGATGTTATAAAGAATAAAAATGAATAGCTAGGGAGTTCCCTGGCTAGCATCCATGGTTAAGAACCCAACTAGCATCCATGAGGATGCGGGTTTGATCCCTGGCCTCACTCAGTGGGTTAAGGATCTGGTGTTGCTGTGGCTGTGGTGTAGGCCGCCAGCTGTAGCTCCAATTCAGCCCCTAGCCTGGGAAACCTATATGCTGGGAGTGTGGCCCTAA
This sequence comes from Catagonus wagneri, assembly GCA_004024745.2. NCBI lineage: Eukaryota > Metazoa > Chordata > Mammalia > Artiodactyla > Tayassuidae > Catagonus > Catagonus wagneri. The sequence continues at coordinate 7,189,677 of PVHT020000037.1, read as the reverse complement.
AACGACAAAAAACATAAAACAACAGCCAGATAAAGAGGTACAAAGAGCAAACACTGGAAGGGTCCTGGGTGCGTAAGGCTCTGTCCCCATGAAACTGGGGTGTCCACTCCCCACCCCACTTTCCCATACCCCACCCAGCGTGGGGATGTGTTCACTAGCCCCGTAATTTAGGGATTTTTACACGAGCTTTATTACGTAGACACCACTGACTGAGTCACTGGCCTTGGTGGCTGATTCAACCTCCAGCCCCTCTCCCTTCCCTGGAGTCAGAGGTCAGGGGTGGGAGGCAGTGGAACTGGAAGTTCCCACCGTCTAATCCAGGGCTGGTTCCCCTGGCAACAACTCACTTGTGGTTAAACGGGCTTGCTATAAATAACGAAAGACACCTTTATGGTTCTCATCGCTTAGAAAATTCCATGGATTTTAGGAGCTCCGTGCCAGAAACAGGGATGAAGATGAAATATATATTTCTTATGCTAAATCACAATTTCGTAGCAGGTTAATGTTTGGACTTGATCCTCTTAACGGCGGGGAAGCCACTGACGAGTACTGCGCAGGGGAGAGATGTCATCAAACATGCATTCTAGAAATGCCCTCTGGCTTATCAGGTAAAGGCCAGGGGAAGTGGGTACTGGGGCTGAGGAGTCTGAGGGTATCAAGCCCAGTCCTTTTCCTTCAGGTGCCAGGGCCTCCTGAAGAGGTACCGGGCAGGTCCAAGGAGCCCACCTTCTCTGTGGAATGGCAGGCCTGGTATTTCTTTTCCTTACTGAGCCTTAGGCTTCCCATCCAGCAACAGGAAGGATGAAACCCAATCATATCAGGGGATTCCACCCCAAAGAGGAATCAGAATCAACCATGGAATTTTCCATGTGACAAACGTCGGGTCTCATCTTAAGTTTACTAACCACCCCTTTGTTCCCCATATATTTATTAAGCACATTCCACGTGGTGGACTCAGCTCTCAGCAGCAGGGCTGCAGTGACGGGCAAAGCCCCTGCCCTTGTGGAGCTTACACTTGGACTCTCTGGGGAGGGGCCCAGGCATCTATATTTTAAAAAGCTCCATTGGTGATCTGAAAAGATTGGAAAAGCCCAGTCCCAAGTCTATATGTTGAAGTCCTAATTCCCACACCTCAGGATACAACTGTTTTTGGAGACAGGGCTTTTAAAGAACTAACTGACTTAAATGAAGTCGCTGAGGTGGGCTCTCACCAAGGAAGACTGTGCTTTTATAAGAGGAGGAGATTAGGACACAGACAGACACAGCAGAAAGACTACGTGTAGACACCAGGAGAAGACGCCCACCTGCAAGTCAAGGGGAGAGGTCTCAGAAGAAACCAGCCCTGCTAACACCTTGACCTTGGACTTCGAGCCTCCAGAAATGAATTTCTGTTGTTTAAGCCACCCAGACTATGGTATTTAGTAATGGCAGCCCTAGTAAACTAATTCACCCAGCCCCACCCAGGAACTAGTGCTTAAAAGAATGAACCAACGATGCAGAATGAAAACAGGCAGCTCATACGGGCAGTGTGAGCTAGGTAACCCAAAGCATAGAGATATCGCTAGAGGTCTGACCCAACAGAAGCCACTTAGCAGCACATGGGTTCACAGGGACGTGACTCACCTGCCCGCGCGGGTGCTCTGGAACAGCCTCGAGTAGGAGCCCTGCCCTGCAGCCTGACTGAGGGGCCCAGCTTGGGCTCCAGCTCACCCACAAAGAGCCACGTCTATGGGAAGGACCAGCAGAGCCCAAGGCCCTCACCCTCCCTGAGGAGGCTCCAGTGGGAACTGGCCTTGGGAAAGGCACCAAGGATCCCTGCTGCCCAGAGAGACCCAGAATGGGCAAGGACCTGGCCTGAGGTCACACAGCATGACGGCTGGCACCCAAGCTGGAGTCTCACTCTCCCACTGGTCCCAGCTGCTTTCTCCTCCCGCCCTGGCACCTTGCCCAAACCTGCTGCCACCCACTCTGCTTTCCCACCCTCTCCTCCCCACCTCTCTGGCTCGGCTAAGGCCAAGGGCATGATTTCAGAATGATGAAACCCAGCTCCTAAGGTCACGCCGGCCTCTTTGCAGTGGCAGTAATTTTGCACGGCCCCATTCCCCCACCCCCACCCCAGCAGACTGGGGAAGCTGCCAGGCCTTTGGCACATGTCTTGGGGAAACGCAAGCGGAGATACCCAGAAAGGATCGCTTCAAGCCAGGTCAAGAGGAATTGTATGTTACAGACCATCTCCTGACCCAGTGCTGGTCTGGGGGACATACAGACCCGGAATGCAACCTTATGCTCACGTCATGCCTTCACCCATCAACCCACTTCATCCTCGTGGCATGCCATGTACACTGCAGCTTTCCGAGTCATACCACCAGGCTGCTTGTACCTCTGTCTTCACATTTCTGAGATCTTGCTTCTGCCATTTCCTCTGTCTGGATCATTCTTTTCTCCTTCTTCCCCATCCTCCTGTCTCTTTTACTTGGCTAACTCCTACTCATCATTTAATGCCCAGCTCTGGTGTCACCTTTTCCAGGAAGCCTTCCCAGACCATCCTCCCAGCAGGGGGCTCTATACCTGTTCTCCTGCACTCCTAAAAATCTATCTTTGGGTTCATCGCTTTGTACTTGAATTTCCTGCTTCCGGGTCTGTCTGGTCTCCTGGTCCAGAAAGGGAACTTCTCAAGAGCAGGGATGGGGTTGGGATTCAGTCTGGTGCATCCAGGTGCCCTAGCTCCCGGCACAGAGCTGAGCCCCCAGCACAGAGCTGAGCACAACCCCACACCTCCCATCCCCTACAAAGAGAGGTGAGGCAGAAGCGTTACCCCACACCTCCCATCCCCTACAAAGAGAAGTGAGGCAGAAGCATTACCCCACACCTCCCATCCTCTACAAAGAGAGGTGAGGCAGGAGCGTTACCCCCCATTTTACCGAGAGAAAACGGAGGCCAAAGAGGAATTAACTGATCTGGTCAAGATACAGGATGAGTTAGTGTCAGAGCAGGGACAGGAATCCAGCTCTTCTGGGGCTCAGACTCGTTCTCACACTCCCAGGACAGTACTTTGGACCGCCAGCCAATGGGGTTCCTTGAGCCGTACTAGGTGTATTAGTTTCCTACTGCTGCTGTAACAAATCACCACAAACTTAGTGGCTTAAAACAACACTTTTTTTCTTTACTTTTGCTTTTTAGGGCCACACCTGCGGCACATGGAAATTCACAGGCTCAAATCGGAGTTATAGCCACTGGCCTACACCACAGCCACAGCAACGCAGGATCTGAGCCTCGTCTGCGACCTACACCACAGCTCACAACGCCAGATCCTTAATCCACTGAGCGAGGCCAGGGACTGAACCCACATCCTCATGGATCCTAGTCGGGTTGCTTATCAGCTGAGCCACGAAGGGAACTTCCGACAACACCTACTTTTTTATTTTATAATCCTGGAGGTCAGAACTTCAAAATGAGTCTCACTGGCTAAAATCAAGACATTGGCAGCTCTGGATTCCTTTCTGAAAGCTCTAGGGGAAAAATCAATTTTCTTACCTTTTCCAGCTTCTGGAGGTTTCAGGTATTTTGTGGCTCATGGCCCTCTTCCATCTTCAAAGCCAGCAAAGGCTGGTCAAGTCTTTCTTACACTGCATGGCTCTGACCTTCCCTCTTCAGTGCATTAGAGTCTCATGATAACGCTGGGCTCACCCAGATCATCCAGGATAACTTCCCATCCAAGCAGCAGATCTGCAACCTAAATTCTCTTTGCCACATGATCCAACATATCCTCAGGTTCCATGGATTAGGAAGTGGCTGCCTTGGCAGGGGGAGCATTGTTCTGCCTACCACACTTGGTAGGCAATGGATATGTCGAGGGTGAGGTGACCAGACTTTCCAGTGTTCCCAGAACTGTCCTGGCTTAAACCAGTCACCCCAGGGTAATTACAGATAGCAGCCCTATTGACTCTCAGGAAGATTCTGGTTCGAAGATAAATTGCGTACGGTTACCCCAGTCACAGACATTAGAGCAGGAAGTCCAAGCCTACCACTTTGTAGGTGAGGAAACGCAGACACAGGGAAGAGAAGGAACTTGCCCTCCTTGTTAATGACAGAGCTGAGATTAGAATCCAGATGTTTCGCCAGAAGGAGGGGAAGCCCAGCTTGGTGCCCATTCAGACTGAAATCTTTCTTCAAGTTAAAAAAGCTTCCAGGAGGAAGTGGGAGACAGTAATCGATGATGACGATAATGAAGATGATGAAAATTTATTAAATACTTCCTATGTTCCCGGCACTGCTAATTAGTGCTGAATATTTTATACGGGTCACCTCCTTTGATCTTCATGAAAGTCTTGGACCATTTTATAGGTAGGGAACTGAGATTTAGAGTAGTTCACTGACTGACCACTAGGGACTGGAGATAAGTTTCAAACTCCTGTCTTTCTCATTATAAACCTGATGTTTTTCCTTTCAACTTAGAGGGTTCCTGGGCTTGGGGAACTAAGAGAACTGGGAGCTTTACTCTGGAGATGCATCAGCTTTAGGGCAGGAGGTGGAGCGTGAAGGAGGGGGCTGGTGATTTATTGAGCCTGGGAATCTGTGAGGGAAAGAACATGAGGATGAGGTGGCTCAAACAGTTCTGTTTAACTGCCCCTGAAGATTAAAATTATGATCATGGCAGGAGGAGTTTATCTATTTTGTTTAAAAGGTTTTGTTATTTTTTCCATATCTCCTCGATGTAGAACATTTGGAAAATACCAAGAGCGAAAAGAAGATAATAACAAGCAAGATAATTCCATACTCTTAAAGAATGACAGTTAAGGTTTTGCAAATTTCCCTACGGGGATTTTTTTAATGCTATATTTTCACACATGAAAAACTGTGAGAAAAACATTATCAGCCTCCATGTACCCACCTTCACCCATGTCTCCGGCTTGAGAAATAAGCTGTTACCTATATAATCGAAGTCTGGTGCACCTGTTTCCTATTGCATTCCCTCCTTCCCTGACAGGGGGTCCTTCCAGCATTTTCTCTATGCATATTGCTTTTACTTAGTTGACGTCATTGTGGTTTTACAATTCTGTACCGGAAGAGTTCAGGAGAAACATCAGAGAACCCTTCCTCAGTCAGCAGTTTCATTTTTTTTTTTTTTTTCTTGTGGCAAACGAAAAGTGGCTTTGGACTGGCTCCACCCCCCCACATCTGGCTCTTGGTAACCCAGTGACGTCACACTACCCTTGGTGGTTCCTGCCCCGGGTGTACAGGTGTGGTTCTGCCAGGTCCCTCCCCCGCCCCACCTGTCTGACCTCCGGGCTCTTGTCCTCCCTCTTGGTCTCGACCTCTTCCTTTTCACCCCTCTCCTGTCAGCCCCTTCCCTTGTCTTCCCACCTTCTGTCTCGGGAACCTCTCCTCGTCTCGCTGCTGGGATGCTCAGCGAGGCGGTGCCGCTGCCCAGGTGGACTTCCTGCCAAAGCCCCTCCCCAAAGTCCATCCCTAAAACCCCTCCCCAGAGCCGAGGTCTGGAATTCCTCCATTTCCGCTGACTCTGGTTGTCAGGACTGGAAGCAAGAAGCAAACTTGGAGACCATCTAGACTACCACCACCCCCCGCCCCGTTTTACAGCTGAGGAAATAGGCTGAGGGGGGGAACTGATCTGCTCAGCCTCACTCTGTAGAGCGGAGGACGGAAGAGAGGCAGAACCAGGGTTCCGGTTGCTTCTTGTCCCAGTGCCCTTGAGCGCTCTTCCACTGGGCAGCAGCCCACGCCCCGCTCCCCGCGCCCCGGGGGGCTGGCCCACCACCAAAGCGTGCTTCCAGAGCACTGGTGTGTTGTGCATTGCGGTGCTGGTCACTGCCACTGTCCCGTCTGAAGCGAGGGACCGCCAGGGGCAGGGGTGTGAGTGGGGAGGGCCTAGACGTGTCAATTCAGGGGAAGAGGGTCAGAGCCGGCGACGTCTCAGGTCATCCAGAGCACACCCCTTTCAGACGAAAGGAAGCGGAGCTCCAGAGGGACGGTGCGTTGCCCAGGGAAACACACGCAATTTGTGGTTTAGTCACCCGGTGCCCGCTGGCTGCCCTAACCAGCGTTGGGTTGGGGAGAAAGAAACCCACCGGCCCCAAGGAGACATGGCTTCTCCTTTTATGTTCACATGTTCCTTCTTTCTAGTTTTCTGAGACACAGATGGTGTTGCTGGGAACGAGCAGTCTGGCTCCGGTGCAGTGAGATGGGGAGACCAGTCCACTTGTTGATTTCGAGGTCAATTTGATCTTGACCCAAAAGGCTACTGTTGGACTTAGAGAATCAGGACACAGCATGGAGGCCTAGCGCCATCATTTACTAGTTGTGTGAACTTGGGACAAGCCACTAAACTTCTCTGAGTCTTCATGTCCTCATCTGTAAGATGGGACAATAGCATTTAACATGCGGATTACAAAAGACGGTGCAAAGCAAGCGCCCAGCGCAGAGCCTGGCACACACATTTGGCCATGGTTAAATGGCACCTTGTGATGCCTACAGATATCCTGGGCTCACCTTGGGTGCTGAAGCCAAGATCCGGAGCTGCACCCAATTCCTTAGACCTTGCTAAGCACACCCCACTGACAGCTTGACCCTATGGAGGTCAAGGTGAGAGAGGTTTGTTCTAACTTGTCAAACCCAGGGCCCTCCATCTTTCTGAGGAGCAGCTGTGTGCACGTGCCGGTGCTGTGATTCTTCCTGGTGATCTGGGCTGAGAAGGAACACCTGGCGATGCAGGGCTGAGAGGTAAAGGTAGAACGCCACATACTCTGCAGGGACGAAAACTCAAGATGCTGCTATGGACGCCCCTCCTGCTGCATCCAGACTCCTCTCAACAACATCCACAGGCAGCCATGGACACTGAAGACCAGACTCAGAGGCAGCTTCTCCTGCGCAGAGCCCAGCTTCACCGCCATGAACAGTACAACGTGGGACAACCTCCCCAGCGGCCTCCCTGCATCCTATGTTCTGATCTATAGACTGAGGATAATACCAGCCCCATCAGGTATTATGAAACATCACATATAACGCACACTGCACAGAGCTGGCAGAGAACGGATGCTCCCCAAATGCTGGTGATTCTGTTCTGTGTGAATCCCAACTTCCCAGACAGACTGTGAGCCCTTGGAGGGACTTTTCTTGTACTGGGGTCTTTTTGTCTTGTGCCCCCTCAGACCCCAGTGGTGCCAGGAATCCAGATTTTTTTTTTCCTGTACCCGCTAACCAAATGACTGAGGAATCTGCTAACCTGAGGGATGGAAGGAAGCGAGGATTTGCCATTTGGTGTTTTCACACGGGTGAGTTCATAAACGATGAATCCCGTGTAATTGGATGCTGAGTCTCCGTGTGGTTTCCAATTTGTGATCTCATTGTATTTGCACAATCCCCGCCCCCTGCCAACATCGTGTTTTGCGGGAGGACATGGAGAAACTGGGATTGGTCGCCCCAATTTCCAGATGGGAAAATTGAGCTTGGGAGAGGCTAAGTGACTTCTCTGGGCCACTGGCAGTTAATGCCATGGCTGGGGCTTCTCCCAGCCAGAGGCTTTCGCAGGAGTCCAGCGCTAAGTCTGGGTTGCTCAGGTTGCAAGAAAGAGACCCTCTGATTATTGTGGGGATGGTAAGGGAGCCCAGGACTTCTTTTTGGCCGCACCTGCAGCCTGTGGAAGTTCCTGGGGCCAGGGATGGAACCTGCTCCAGAGCAGCCACCTGAGCCACTGCAGTGACAACACCGGATCTTTAAGCCTCTGCATGACAAGGGAGCTCCCAGGAATGGCCTTTTGGATATTAGTGTCTAAATTGCAGCTTTGTTGGCCCGGGAGCATTTCCAGCGCCCTCTAAAGGCCCAGCCTCAGCTCCCACCTTAGCCTCTCCTGGTCCCATGACCCAGCCTCCCGGGGGTCTCTCCTTCTCTTTTCTGTCTGTTCTCTGAGCCTGCTATTTAAACCCCCTAAAAGACAGAATCTGTTAGCTAGACAAGCATTTTGGTGGCAAGGGGCTCAGGCTCTCTGAAGCCATCTTAGGAATCCTTTTCTAGGCAGGGCTTGTGGTAGGGGGAACACGTGGCCTAGAAGCAGGCAGAGCTCAGATACCCAGGCAGACCTCTGCCGGCTCCATCCTCCTCCACTGCCACTTGCCACCAACCCTAGGAGGGTGCATTCACAAGGGCCGAACTATTGATCACGGGTAGTTAATTGCCTCACCGGTGACCCCTCCCAGACGCAACCTCAGGGCCCAGGGATATCTGTGAGCTGATGCTCTCCCCACCTCTGGATGAACCAACGATTCCAGCAACACGTCCTCAAGGGGTGTGGAGTACCTGTTTTACCAGAAGAAAATGTTGGACAGATAAGGCTGGGCTGTGAGCATCCTTACTGCCTTCAGATCGGCTCTGCCTCCACGTATCCTGGAGCACCTCTCGGGGCCAGGATCCCCAGGCCAGGGCACCTCACAGAGCACTAGGTTCTCTGAGGTCCATCCTAGAGATGGGTTGTGTTTTGTTTGTTTGTTTTATCTGAAGTGTGGCTAGGTTAGAAGGGGCATACATCTCAAATCCGTAATTCCTGTTTCCAGAGTGACCATTTTCAGCAGCAGGGGCTTTCAGGCTCTCTGAGGCAGGGGACGCCGCTCTGTTGCAGATGGATCTCTGAGTGTGCGCAGAGTTCGACAGCCAGTGACTCCCTGGGTTCATAGTGAGAGTCCTGTCAGCCCACCAGGTGTGTGATAACAGGGGACTCAAGGCAAGTGTTGTGTCATGATGTTCTGGAAAGTTCTAGGCGGCAAGTGGGGAGGTGTCGATGTGATAAGGTACCTCTGGGGGTGTGAATGTGCAGGCCCCAGAAAAGCCCACTTGGCATGAGCCCACTGCAAAGAAGAATTCACTGTGGCCTCAAAAGAGGAAGGAATGGAAGCAGTCCCCCACCCCAGGTGAGCCTGGGGTTCTAGAGGCCGCAAGGAGGTGATGCCCAGGGGCCGTGAGGGACCCAGCACAGTCAGGTTTTCTCATTGCCAACCACCATTAGCCCTTCCTGCTACGGGCCCTAAGTGGGGCCTGAGTGCCGGCCAGGAAGTTTGCAGCTCTGGCTGTACTTTCTCATTCCAGGACAGGGCGTTTGCATCTGGTCTGATGGATTCACAGGTGGGTTAGGGACAGCGGGGAGAAGCGAGCTGATAGGGAGCAGCCAGGCTTTGCCATGACTCTTCAAGGGCTGGGATCGTGTCCAGGAATTGCCACCGAATCCAACCAAAAGAGAGGCACAGAGTGCAGTCTGGTGTTTCTGGCCACGGGACATCCCAGTGCCCTCACAGCTCATCCCAGTGTCCCTGTTCTAGGAACATCCAGAACAGGAAGCTTCCAGAAGCAAGTGACTAGCCCCCTACAGGCTGTTCCTACTGAATCAGACAGAACCTGAAGCCTCCTGAGGCAGCATGGTGGAGACGCTGGTCCCAACTTTGCTGGGTAACCTCGGACAAGTTTTTAACTACCCTGAGCCTCAGTTTCCTCAACAGTCACCTGGGAAACATAGTGTATATTGTTTTCTGAGTTCAGGTGAAAACACCTTGGACACAGCAGAGTACTGTGCGCACCTGAGCAGACCTGGCCATTAGACTATAATGAACTTACCAGACAGCAGGTAAGTTCACCTTCATGAACCCAGTATCTGGCAAGCAACAGGTGCTCAGTAAACCTTTTCTAAAGAAACTAACGATGGGAAAGGAGTGTTTTGAGAGTCATTCCATCAGCCGGCAGAAGCGGAGGCCACAGGGCCTGCTGGAAGGGACCACAGGCCAGCAGACGCAGTCCTGCCACCAGCTTGCTGACGAACCTGGGGCAAGTCGTACCAGCAGTCTGGGCCTCAGTTTCCTCTTTTGTTCAACGAAGGGGCTGGATAAGAGGAGGGCTCAGCATGCTTCTGAGCTCTGAAGGCCCAGGGATTTGCTGGGAGGTGACCATGTGTTCATTCTCCTTTGGATCCATGACCAACTCTTCTGGCCCTGCCTGCCCCCCGCATGTTTTCTTTCTTCATCTTCTTGGTATCTTTTTTTTCACTCTAATTGGACTTTCTTTTTTTGTAGGAGTTTAAACACTGCTTTGGTCTCTGTACACATGGGCCGGACCCCTCCTCCCTGACCTCCACCCCAACTCGGGGAGCCCCCTGTGGGCAGCGCTGTCTCCTCCAACCACCTCACAGGCAAGACTATCTTCTGCCTCAGCTCACACGCCTCCCTTCCCCCCATGAGATCAGGAAAAGCCTCGTCTTCTCCTTTGGGTTGGACCCAGGGCTGTGGCCGCCCTCGGGGCGGATGGGGGTGGGGGAGCAGACTGACACACTTGCTGACAGACCGAGGCGGCGCTCTGAGGGGAGCAGGGCCAGCAGCCGCAAAGGTGCAGCCTGTGCCAGGTGGGCCTTGCCAACTGGAGCTATTTTTAGAAGCCGTGTTTGCAAATTTTGTGTTAATGGTGTCTCTGTCCAAGTTCTGGCTCTCAGGGCTCAGGGAGGGAGAGAATCTTTGAGAAAGCCTCCGACCCTCTTTGTTCTTCCATTCATTAGTGTGCTCCTCCTCACAGATGCCTGGGCTCGGCGGGTCTGAGCCCCACCACCCCGCCCTGCCCCAGCTGGCCATCTGCAGATAAACGCAAATGGATGGTGGACGTGGGGGAACATGGGGGAAAGGAGATGGAGAGGCTGATGGCTCATGTTTTCAGCGGCCCAGTCTCAGAGGGCAGGTCCCCAGCCAAAGGACCCCTCCATCAGTGCTCATGTCACTGGATGGAACCTCAGTGGCCTGGTCTCTCACCCCCACCCCCGCCCCCAGTGGTGAACTCAGGCCTCCACCAGGCTCTGTATCTCTCTGATGGTGCCCGCCCTCAACCCAAGTCCCCTGCCAGCTCTTCACGGAGCTCTGATTCAAAGACACCAGAGGAAATTCTGCTCAATCGATGTGTCTTCCCAGGTCAGTTCATGAAGGGAGAGGATTGGGAGCAGAGAGGTGGGCCCGCCATAGGGCCCCATCCTCAGGGGCCGCGATCAGGCAGTGAAGGCAATGACCTTGTCCACATCATCACCACTGTGGTTGGAGGACAGAGCGCGGCCCAGAGGGAGCTCCCCCAGCCAGTGAGGGGGTGGGACCTGATCAAAGGAGAAGTGGTGGGTGCAGAGAAAGCACTACCTGCTTAGAGCTGACCACTGAAGGATGAGTGGAAGGCAGGTGAAAAGTGGGCGGAAGGGCCACTCACCTGGTGGGAGCAAGCTCTCATCACAGGAAGCCCCCGTGTAAAGGCCCAGAGGGTAAGGTTAGGGATTCTGATGGGCCAGGGGATCCTTCCAAACACAGGGCCTCCCAAGGAGGAGGCGCCCAGCTTTCCCTGGTTCCCACTCACCAGCACAGACCTACAGCCCCACAAGCACAGGCACAGGCACTACCCCACCCCACCACCCAATACAACCCATTTCGCAAGGTGCCTCCCCTGCAGGGCAGTGCCACTGATGCACAGCCAGGGGATCCTAGGGACCAGGCCTGGAAGGGATCTCAGAAAGCCACAGTATGCTGGGGAGCTCACTCTGACAGGCAGCCTAACGGGGAGCCAGCAGGTTCTGACCAGGAAAATTCTTCCCTCTGAAACCCACCCTTCCGTGACTCCCAGCTGGCTCTCCATCTACTGGGAGGCAGCCTCCTGTAGCTCCTGGAGTTCACGGTCCTGGGATTCCAGGCCTGGCTTTTTCATTTAGAACTCTGTGACCCTGGGCAAGGCTCTCAACCTCGCCAGGCTCCATCTGTGAAATGGGGCTATAAAGAGAGTTAAGAAAGGCAAGTGGGAAAAGCGGAGGGCCTGAGATACGGTAAGCGCTCGATAAGCATTAACTCTTAGTGATCCCACTGGGCCACCATCGTCACCTTGCAATCCATGGGGACACTGAGGCCGGCAGCGAGGAAGGGACAGGCCGCGCGGGGGCGGGCGGTCGTGGCCTCAGGGGCCCTCTCCCGGCTCCGGCCCCCCCTAGCCGCCAGGGCACCGCTCGGCTGCCGCGCTTTACGAGCAAAAACAAACACGTCCCACAAGCGGCCCCTGTGCGGCGCGGGCCCGCGCCCGCCAGCGCCGCCGCCGCCCGGTCAAAGCCGGCTTTGTGCCCGCCCCGCCGCCCCCGCGGCCCAGGCGATTTTAATTAGTGTCTGGGTCTGCGCCGGGAGATGCGAATCAAAGCCCCCGTTCTTCCCGCGTCCCCGCCCCGACCCCCGCCTCCCGCCTCCCGGATCCCCCGGACTCCGCGTACCCCTGCCGGCAGCCGCGGGAACTGGAGCCTTCCCAGGCGTCGCCCTGAGTTCGAATCTCGCCTTTGACCGCGGAGGCACCTGGGGCAGGTTCTCGGCGCTCTGAGCCTCCGTTTTCTCATTGATCATAGCATCCACCTGGTCGGCCGGCCCTTACTGCACCACGGGAGGGTTTTCGTAAGGAAAGAGGAGGGGTTGGCGGTGGGGCGAGGCGTCCCAAACCCTCCTAGCGGAGAGGAGGCGGCGCTGGGGTAAGTTGAGGTGCTCACCAGGGGGACAGGGCAGCTCGAGCAGAGGGAACAGGGTCGCAAAGGCTGGTGTGTCCCCTCCTCCAGAGGTGGGCCGGGGGGTCCGGACCTTCATCTCCGTGGAAAGGGTTTGAGCGGAGGCGTGAGAAGGTCAGGTGGGCTCTGCTGTGCTGAGAGGAGGGGTTAAAGTGTTGGGGCTGGAGGCCGTGGCTTGTAAGCAGGTCTGGTACCCGCCGGGACAGACAGCAGAAGAATGGGGAGCAGCGAGGGAGGGCCTATCGTGGGCAGTGTTCTGCCACCTGAGGTTCTGACCCTTCTGCCATTGAGGGTTTTTTAAAGTCTTAGCCCGGACCTTCGAGTCCGCCCCGGAGGCTTATTTAAAACGCCAAAGCATGGCCCTACACCACACCTGCTGAATCGGTTCCAATGGCCTTGGGTCCCAGAATCCACATTTCACACAATCGCCCTGTTGATTCTGGTGCTTGAATGTGGGATGTGCAGAGGATGAAGGAGTCGTATGGAATGTAGGGAAAAAATAATAATCCTTGGTCCCCATTCCCCCAGCACCATGACTGAAGGGGGACACTTGGCCCCCCTACGGGCCTCATTTCCACTCATAGAGCCTCGTGTCCTTCGATGGAGGTCAGTGTTCTTACCCATAAAATGGGCCCAGCCTCACTCACCCACCCTCCCTTTGGGGGCTTTGAGAGAACCGAAGGAGCCCTTTTGTGGGAAAGGCTATTAGGGGCAAGAAACTCTAAACAGTCCCCTTTCTCACTCACCGTCATTAGCCTCTAGAGGCATTTCTGTGCATGGCTGCTGCTGCAGCACCTCAGGGCCCTTGTGTGAAGCCCAAATGCCTTCAAAATAAAATTCTGACTCCTCAGCCTAACGTTATAAATTGGGTCTTGGGGAGTTCCCTTCGTGGCTCAGTGATTAACGAATCCGACTAAGAACCACGAGGTTGCGGGTTCGATCCCTGGCCTTGCTCAGTGGGTTAAGGATCCGGCGTTGCTGTGAGCTGTGGTGTAGATTGCAGACGCGGCTCGGATCCCGCGTTGCTGTGGCTGTGGCGAAGGCCGGCAGCTACAGCTCCTGTTAGACCCCTAGCCTGGGAACCTCCATATGCCGCGGGTGCGGCTCTACATAAAGGCAAAAAGACAAATAAATAAATAAATAGGGTCTTGGCCATATCTCCAGCCTCCTTTCTCACAGTCCCCCATCTTGGTCTGAAACAACCCTCCAGCCCCTCCACACCCCAATACCTGTGTTTTCCTGCTTCCTTGCCTTTGTCCCAGCTGGACACACACTTCCTCCCTCTCCTTCTCCCACCGCCCCATTATCAAATAGCCACATTCTGTCGTTTTCCTTATAAACCTTTCGAAGGGCTACCTCCTTCATTCCTCCTCCTCCACCCGACCCGCACCCGTCTCCTATGAACGATTCCAGCACTCTCTAGTCCTCTGATAAAGCACTAACTACCATCTACCCTGGTTTAGATCTTGGGTTTGGGAGTTTGATGCTCATGGTTTGTTGCCGTGACTCTGCTACTGTGTGACCTTGGGCAAGTCTCTTAACCTCTCGGAGCTTCCGTTTCCTCCTGGTGATTATTGAAGGGATTCGGTGACATAAGGAAATGGACAAGTACTTGGGGCAGTCACTGCTGCGTTGTGGTTGAGACTGCGTGCTCTGAAGTAGAGTGCACGGGTTTGAAACCACATTCCACCTCCACTGATCAGCAGTGTGACTTTTTAGTCAGATTGCTTAAAAAAAAAATCCCTCTTTGCTCCAGTTTCCCCAACTATACAATTTGGATAATATTAGTGTGGCAGCACACCCCAGGGTGGCCCCTATGGTTGTCACACCCTGTATAATCCTTCTCTTTGAGCGTGAGTAGAACTTGATTTGCTTCTTGGCCAGTGGAGTATGGTAGAGGTGAAGGGGTTTTGCAGATGTGATTAAGGTCCCAAATCAGTTGATTTTTAGTTAGTCAAAAGGAAGATTATCCTGCTTGGGCCTGATTTAATTGAGTGAAATTTCCTAAGTTAGGAACCGGACCCTCCCTGGGGTCAGAGATGCTCTTCCTGACTTTTGAGAAGTAAGTTGTTATGTTGTGAGAGGGACACAAAAAGGGCCTGAGGAGGGGTCTCAGGCACCGAGAGTAGCCCCTGGCTGACAGCCAGCAGGAAAACAGGCCCCCAGCCCTACAACCACAGGGACATGAGTTTTGCCAGTCACTACGCAAGAGTGCTTTGTGGTGGGCCTTTCCATAGTCGAGTCTCTGATGAGACCACAGCCCCAACTGATTGATTGTGGACTGATGAGACCACAGAGCAGAGAGCCCAACTAAGCTGTGTTCAGACTTCTGACCTATATCAACTTTGAGATAGCACATGTATTTTTAAGAATAATTGATGTACAGTGTTATTGATTGTGGACTGATGAGACCACAGAGCAGAGAGCCCAACTAAGCTGTGTTCAGACTTCTGACCTATATCAACTTTGAGATAGCACATGTATTTTTAAGAATAATTGATGTACAGTGTTATGTTAGTTTCGGGGTACAGCATAGTGATCCAACAAAATGATTGTGATGACAAGTCCAGCAACCATCTGCCACTGTACAAAATTACTTCAGTGTTATTGACTATATTCCTTACGCTGTAGATTATGTCTCTACTTATAAATGGAAGGTTGTATCTCTTAATCCCTCTCACCAATTTTTCATCTATTTTGCCCAACACCCTGCCCATGATAAATGTATTTTAAGCAGCTGGATTTGTGGTAGTTTGTTACTCAGCCTAGAAAACTAACACAAATAGTATCCAGTTTATAGGGTTTTGATAAAGATTAAATGAGGTCACTAAGAAAAAGCTTTAGCCTGGTGCCAGGCTTGTGGGAGATGCTCAGTAAATGGTTGTAATTAGCTGCCATTGTTATGTTTAGACCATAGAACTTTACAGTGTTTTTAATCATCAGCTTATTTGTGTGTTTAAAAAAAAAAGAGAGAATTTGCAAACAGGAAACCTGCGTTTGAGCAAACTTGCTATGAGACCTTCACCTTGATGGGTTATGTCTGTGAGGATGCTATTTAGGCTGCAAGAACAGAACCTGACCAATGGTGGCTGTCCTAGGTTGGCGTTTCTAGAAGCAGAACCTGAGAGTGGAGTCATTAGGAACTATTTCCAAGACAAGCCAGTAGAAGGAAAGTATAGAAGTGGGACAGGAGGGCCAGTATAAAATCAAGCCAAGACCCACAAGGGGAATTTGGCTCCCTCTTGCAGAGGAACTCTAGGGAGGGAACAGATCACTCCTCCGAGCTGTGCAGATCAGTGCAAGGTGGCTGGAGGACAGACCCCTTCGTACTCCCCTGTCACTGGTTAAAGGGCACTGCAAGCACTATTCACAATAGCCAAGACATGGAAACAACCCAAATGTCCATCGACAGATGACTGGATTAGGAAGATGTGGTATATATACACGATGGAATACTATTCAGCCATAAAAAAGGGTAAAATAATGTCATTCGCAGCAACATGGATGGAATTAGAAACCCTCATACTGAGTGAAGCAAGTCAGAAGGAGA
>PVHT020000037.1:7161325-7172580 GCA_004024745.2 Catagonus wagneri | reverse complement strand
TAGCAAGGAGATCCAACTGTATTGCACGGGGAACTATATCTAATTACATGTGACAAATCCATATATGTACATGTAATCGGGTCACCACATGGTGCAGTTGGAAAATCTGACAGAAATCTGTAAACCAGCTATAATGCAAAAAAAAAGAAAAATAAATTATAAAAAAAATAATAAAAAAATAAAGGGCACTGCAAGTGGGTGGGGTGTAAATTTCCAGGCTTTTTGGCCTTTCCACGCTTACGGGCAAAGTGGGCTCCAGCAGCCTGAGGGCGGTCTTTTGACAAGGAGAAGCTGGCTGTTGGGAGTGAAAGCACACTGGGAGCCGGCATGTATGAGCGAGTCATTGGCAATACTGCTAACAGTGGCCTAAGATATAAGACCATCTGTTGTTTTCTTAGCAAGAAGATGCAGATGCTCCCCAGCTTGACTCAGTGTCGGTCACTGATGTCACTGAGGATTCAGTTCCCTACAGCCTTCCTCAGTGTTGCTGGCTTTCCTAATCCTTGGCCTCGTGGTCACAAGATAGCTGCTGCAACTCCATGTCTCATGTCCTTAACTGATAGCATTTGAAACAGGAAACAAAGGGAAGGCAGCAACAAAAAAAAAAGACTTTCTTCTCATGTGACTCTCTACCACGTGGAGGAAGATCTGCCCCCTACTCCCCCGCCCGACCCCAGCAGTAGTGGGGTCATGTGCCCAGCCGTAGACCGGTCACTGGCAAAGGAGAGTTGGGTTGCCAAGGCTGACTTAGGTCAGTCGTGGTTCACTCCAGATGTGGAGTGCCCATCCAAGTGGCGTTCTTTTAGCAAAGAGAACACCACTTTCCCTCATTTGTGAAAGGGGAATATTGATACCTGCCTCTGAGGTTCATGGCGAGGATTTAGTGAGCTGACCCTAACTGCTGTGTATATTCACACCGTTTTTAATTTGTCACACTGTGAGCTCATTGTAGGCAGAGTCCATGTCTAACTCACCTTTGTTTGCTTTGATTCCACCCTCTAAGTGGTGCTTAACCCCGTCTGCTTCTCTCCATCTCTGGTGTCACACCCTAGTCCCAGCTGCCACCGTCTCTCTCACAATAGCTGTGATAAATTACTCATCGATGGCTTTGCTTCCATACTTGACTCTCTCCAAAGTGCTCTCTCCTGTAGAAGCTTGAGGAATCTTTGTAAAACACAAATCTGATTGAGTCACCCTCTTGCTAAAAACAATTCCAGGCTCAAAAAAAAAAAGGGGGGGGGTGATATTCAGAATACTTAGTGATTTGAAATAGGCCCTGAGCAATCAGAATAGGCACCAGCTTTGACAGCCATGCCATGGCACCCCCCCCCCACCAACCAGAGCATCATCCCCATTCTGAGGGCCCTGGAAGAGCTGGCCTCTGCTCACCTCTCCAGGAACTTTTTTAGAGATGGTTGCCCCCCTACTTCCTCTGCCTATGTCACTCGCCTTCACTGTCCAGTCTGACTCTCTTGCCAGGCTGGTCTGCTTGAATTTCCCCACGTGTACCGCTGTCACGTCTCCAGGCCTCTGAACATGCTGTTTACTAGGCTGGAATGCTGTTTCCCCACTTTCCCTGGCTGCTTCCTTCAAGTTTCTATTGGAGGGTCCCTCCGAGATGCTTGTGAGCATGGAAGGCAGAAAAGCCTGGAAATTTACACCCCACCTACTTTTATATATATATAAAAATATATGTCCTCTCCCCACCCTGACCACAGTCTCTCACAGCCCCGCTGTGCTTTCTTCTATCAAAGTGCTTGTCACTGTCAGCTGTCTTTTTTTTTTTTTTTTTTTTTTGGCTTTTTAGGGCCACACCTGCGGCACATGGAGTTTCCCAGGCTAGGGGTCCAGTCGGAGCTGTAGCTGCTGGTCTACTCCAGAGCCACAGCAATGCGGGATCCAAGCTGTATCTATGACCTACTCCACAGCTCACGGCAAAGCCAGATCCTTAACCCACTGAGCAAGGCCAGGGATTGAACCTGCATCCTGATGGATGCTAGTTTTGTTTGTTAACCACTGAGCCACGATGGGAACTCCAGTTGTCATTTTTATGTCTCTGTCTCCCTCACCAGACTGGGGTCTTTTCGAGAGTACAGAAGGGAGCAGAGGACAGGTACATCCATGGCAGTAGTGGGTGGTGACAGCAGTAGTGGTGCTGCTGGAGGGCAGGGTGACCCTTAGACCCAGGCAAGGATCATCCTGGACCATACCCCCTGTAGGTCCCACTCTGACCCCCTTTCAGCTGCACCCCTGCATATAACACAGGGGTCTGTGGGATCCAATGGATGTGTGGCACCCCCCTTTTAGCACAGGGAGCCAGGATCCTGGAATTCTCTGTTCATGCGGCTTGAATCTTCTTCCAGGAATGTTCAGTCCTCTTCCCAGTTCTGCTCTCTAAGCCTGATGGGTATTTCGCCCAGGGACAGGGGAGAGTAGAGAGGGTTTAGATGAAACTTGGACATTTTTCTAGTTACTCTTACTATATACTAGCTTACTCCCCAACAGCTTCAAACAACTAACTTTGGAGGGGATTTTAAATATTTTTATTGAAATACAGTGACGTGCAATATTATGTTTCTTTTAGGTGTGCTATGTAAGGATCTAACGTTTGCATACATTATGAAACGGTGACCATGGTAAGTCTAGTAACCATATAAAGTTATTGCAATATTGTTGACTGTCTTCCTAATGCTGTATATTACATCCCTGTGACTTATTTCTTATATAACTAGAGGCTTGTACCTCTTCATCCCCTACACCTATTCTGCTTGCCCTCCCCCCAATTCCCTCCCTTCTGGGAACCACCTACTTGCTCCCTGAATCCATGAGTCTGTTTCCTTGTTTTGCTTGTTTTATTTTTTGGAATCCACATATAAGTGAGATCATGCTGTATTTGTCTTTCTCTACCTGACTTATTTCAAGTAGCATAATACATTCTAGGTTCATTCATATCACAAATGGCAAGATTTCATTCTTTTTCATGGCTGAGTAATATTTCATTGAGTATGTATATCTTATTTATTATGTTGATGGACACTTGGTTTCTTCCACATCTTGGCTGTTATAAATAATGCTGCAATGAACATTGATAGGTATATATTTTTTCTAATTAGTGTTTTTGTTTTCTTTGGATAATTGCCCAGGAGTAGAATTAGTGGTTCTAATTTTACATTTTTGAGGAATCTCCATAGTGTTTTGCATAGTGGCTGCATGAATTTACAATCCTGCCATAGTGTACAAGGGTTCCCTTTTCTCCACATCCTTACCCATACTGGTTCTTTGTTGTCTTTTTGATAATAGCCATTGTGACAGATGTGAGGTGAAATATTGTGGTTTTGATTTGCATTTCCCTGACGATTAATGCTGTTGAACTATGTGTCTGTAGGCCATCTGTATGTGTTCTTTGGAAAAAATGACTGTCCAGGTTCTCTGTCCTGCATATAACACAGGGGGTTTTAATCGGGTTGTTTGTTTTTTTGATGTCGAGATGTATGAGATCTTTGTATATTTTGGATATTAACCCCTTATCTGATATATCATTTGCAAATATCTTGTTCCATTTATTTATGCTGCTTTTTCATTTTGTTGATGGATTCCTTTGCTATGCAGAAGCTTTCTAGTTTGACATAGTCCCATTTGTTTGTTTTTGCTTTTGTTCCCCTCAACTAGGGAGACATATCCAAAAAAAAAAAAAGGCATTGCTAAGACTGATGTCAAAGAGCATACTGCCTATGTTTTCTAGTTTTAGGATTTCAGGTCTTACATTTAAGTCTTTCAACCATTTTGAGTTTATTCTTGTATATGGTATAGTGTGGTTTGGCTTTTCTGCGTGTAGCTGTCCAGCTTTCCCAACACCATTTATGGAAGAGGCTGTGGGTTTTTTTTTTTTTTTGTCTTTTTGCCTTTTCTAGGGCTGCACTCGCGACATATGGAGGTTCCCAAGCTAGGGGTCTAATCGGAGCTGTAGCTGCCGGCCTATACCACAGCCACAGCAACGCCAGATCCAAGCCGCATCTGTGACCTACACCACAGCTCACAGCAACACCGGATCCTTACCCCACTGAGCAAGGCCAGGGATCGAACCCTCAACCTCATGGTTCCTAGTCAGGTTCATTTCCACTGTGCCATGATGGGAACTCCTGAAGAGAGTGTCTTTCCCCCATTGTGTGTTTTTGCCTCCTTTGTTGTAGATTAATTGCCCATGTTAGTGTGTATTCATTTTTGAGCTCTTTATTCTCTTCCATTGATCTGTGTGTTTGTTTTTGTGCCAGCACCATACTTTTGTGATTATGTAGCTTTGTAGTATAGTTTGAAATCAGGAAGCATGATATGTCTGCATTGGTTCTTCTTTCTCAAGATTGTTTAAGCTCTTTGGGGTCTTTTGTGTTGCCATACAAACTTTAGAGTTTTTGTGAAACAACTATGGTTTCATCCTGGTGAATCCTGTGGGTTAGGAACTTGGACAGGGCATGATGGTGATGGTGATTCTCTGTCCCATAAGGTCTGGGGTCTTAACTGGGAAGACTAGTAACTGGGGCCTGGAAACAACTGGAGGGGTCTTTATCTGTGTATCTGATGGTTGATGCTGGTGGTTGGTTGGGAGGTCAGGTGGGGCTCCACACGCTGGAGCAACTGTGTGTGGTCTCTCCTGTGCTCTGGACTTCCTCACAGCATGGTGGCCTCAGACCAGTTGGACTTCTTATTTCAAGCAAGTATCTTGGTAGTAAACAGAACAGAAGCTCCACTGCCTTTTCTGGCCCAGCCTGGAAAGTCACCCAACATAATCTATTGGTTACAAATAAATCACAGCCCACCCAGACTTAAGACAGGAGACATGGGCCATACTTCTCAATAAGAAGAGTATAAAAGAGTTCCTGTTGTGGCTCAGCAGTAATGAACCCGATAGTATCCATGAGGACGTGGGTTCAATCCCTGGCCTCGCTCAGTGGGTTAAGGATCCAGCATTGCCGTGAGCTGTGGTGTAGATTTCAGATGCGGCTCGGATCTGGGTTGCTGTGGCTGTGGCACAGGCTGGAAGCTGTAGCTCCAATTCGACCCCTAGCCTGGGAACTTCCATATGCTGCAGGTGTGGCCCTTAAAAAAAAAGGTAGCTGCGAACTTGTTTTAAAACCACCAAAAACAGTCAGACAAGGGTTCCATACCTAGTTTGTGTGTGTATGAGGCCCCTCGAAGTTCAGGTCAGAGCTGGAATGAGAAGAGAGCTGGGCCAAGAACTGGAAGCCAGGGGTTGGTCTCCCTGTGCTTCCATGTCCTGGCAAAGAATTCAGAGAAGTCAGAAGATTTTAAATTTGAACTTGGGCTTTCAGGTTATTAAGAAATATTTGTCCAGGTAGGAAGGTAGAATGTATGTATTCAATCATTAGTTTGATTTATAATGTTTAAATATTTAGGATGCAATAAGTAGACTCCATTTGTATTCCTGTCTGGGCCCTGCAAGCATGAGGGGTGTGGTGGGTGGCGGCGGCGGTGGTGGTGGTGGTGGTGATGGTGGTGAGAACAGCAGTGGTGATCATTCAAAGGCTCAGCAGTTACTGAGCACCTGCCACAGGTCAGCAGTCAGCCCCATCACACCACCATCGCCTTCCCCATCACTCCCTCTCTTCCTGTCCTCATTTCCTTGTTCAATAAGCATGTGTTATTGGGGCCGTGCTAGAGGCTGGGAATGCAAAGCTGACCACCATCTGGTCTCTGGCTCAAGAAGCTTACCGTCCAGTGGGAGAAAGTCTCAGTAACAGATCATTTCAGTGCAAAAGGATGAATTCAATTACAGAAGAACATGCAAAGCTGAGGCAGCAGGAGGGGGACCAGGGAGGGCTATCTGAGGAGAGCTTGAAGTCTAAGCTAGACGGTTATAGGCAGAGAATAGGGAAAAGCATTTTCAAAAGTGGGAACAGCATGTTTAAGGCGTGGAAAAGAGGAAACTGATTTAAGAAATGGTCCAAAGGTGTAGCAGTGACAGCTGGAAAACAGGGGTCCCTCTTGTGCTGTTCATTCTCTTATTTAGGGGACTGCTCCCCCAATCCAGTCATACGATTCTGTACCTCCTTTCTGATCACCCAAGATGGACCAGTCTGAGTCCTTCCCTAGAACTGTTACATTGGAATTAGAAGGGAAGAGCCTTTGTATCTTATCTGATTGAGAGCTGTGAGGGTGCTGAGCAGTGCACAGTGTGTTGTCTGCATCTCGAAAGAGTGGGCAACATCCTGATGGGTTCAGAGCACATGATCTAGGTCTTCTTGCAGCCCACGTTCATCCCAGCTTGATCAGGTGGGGCAGCAAACTGGACCCTGGGATGCTGCCAGGAGAAAAGGTGGGGGATTTAGGGCTGAAGAGGCTGCAGAGCCATCTGAAGGGCCAGGAGATGGAGTTTCAATGTTATTCTGAGGGTATAGGGATTCCAGGGCTTAAAGGAGGGGAGACGGCAAGATCTGAGTTTTTGAAATATCATTCTAGGTTGCAAGGCAAGACTTGCTAGGAAGGGGATGGGAGGAGGGAAGAGGCTGGTGGCAGCTGGTGAGAGGACAGAGCTCATCTTCATCCTGACATCATGGGGCAGAGGGAGGGGGCAGACTTTGGAGTCAGACCCTGTGGGTTCCAGTCATAGCCCCAACTCTTCCTTGCAGTTGACTTTGGGCAAGTTATGTGGGCTCTGTTTCGTGCTGGAGACAGATCAAGGTGGGGAGAGACATTAGATGTCATGTGGTCATTCAAACAGCCTTGAGCTGGGGGCCAGAGAGCCAGGTCCTCGTTCTCATTATAGAAGGTCTGAGATAACCCTTGTGTGTAGGAACCCCCTTCTGATCTCTGTCAGCCTCCTAAGGCGCTTCCTGTTCATCTTGCAGGAACTGACCCTGCGGGAGAAGGCAGGCAGTGGGAGTCTTCCAGGGACCAGGATGAAGGGACTGCCCTAGAGAGAGATGCCATTGTGCCTGGTGGGGCCCCAGGCCTTCCCTCACCCCCAGGCCAGCCCCAAACCGCAGGCCACGTCCTGTTTCTCAGAAATACTGCCATTTCCCAGAGCCCAGGGTTCGTAGGGGGACAGGAGGGAGGTGGCTTCACCCCTGCTAGGGCAGGAGGAGGAGAAAAAGGAGGGGGAGGAGAAGAAAGGAGCCTCTCCAGGAAACCTGGAAGCCAGGCTTGGCCTCACAATAGGATGATCAGGTTTGGGAGCCAGGAAGCTACCTGGGAAAGTTAGGCGGAGCAGAGGCTGTACCTGTCCCAGCCCAGGACCTGACCCCTCCAGTACTCTGGGCTCCATCAGGGCACAAAGTCCCAGACCTCAGCTGGAATCCACCCCTCCCTTTACCAGTGCGTGATCCCAGTGAGGTCACTTCCTTTCCCTGAGCCTTAGCGTCCTCATCTCCATAATGCGGTTGGCAGTCCCCATCTCGCAGGTTTGTCCTAGGGATCGGTGAGACAATGGACTTGACCATGCCTGTGAGAGGGGATGTCCCCGCTTCATCCAGAGCCCGGACCGTGCCACCAAACGGGATGGTGGATCCCACGGGACACCCTGCTCAGTCTTGGGGGGCCCATCAGGGATGGAGCTGGGCAGCCCCAGGTTGCGGCCCCATCCCTCACCCTCCTCACACTCATGGGCCAAGGAACAGTGGGTTTTAACTTGCCCCTAAATCTTCTCTTCTTCCGTCCTCGCTCCTGTTTCTTCTACTTTTGCCTCTCCCATGAGATCTCCTCCTCATCAAGACTTGCTTAAATCTCTCCTGCTTGAAAAACCTCCTTTTTCCATCTCATTTCCACTACTTGCCACTGCCCTGCCTCTCTCCTCTCCTTTACCACCCAGGTTCTTCAAAGGCTTGTCTGTTTCCTCATCTCCCAGACACTGCCTCAGCCCCCATAACCCGCTCCTGCCCCCGGCTGCCCTGACATTGCCCGTTGCCATGGTCATCGGAGGCCCCCTTCCCCCATGGAGGACCCTTTCCAGGCTTCATCTATTGGACGCTCAGCCGTGCACTCTCCTGGCTCCTCCTTCACCTCCACATGGTTCCTTTGCTGATGCCCCAGGGTTCTGTCTTTTCACTCTACAGTCTCTCCCAGGCCAGAGTCTCCTGGCTTTAGTACCACCGACAGGCCAGCAGCTCCCAAATCCCAATCTCTGGTCCAGCCTTCTCTCCAGACCATAATACACCCAAAGGGCTGGGGTCCTCTCCTGATACTCAGCTCAGCGGAAACTCCCGGGCTCGCCTCTGAGTTACTAAATGAGGCGCCAGCTACACCAGGACTGCCCCCTTCTTCAGCCCGATGTCCAGTTGTCGTCAGCTCTGCCTTCCCTCCCATCCCCGTCCCCTCCCTCCGGCCCAGGCGCTGTCCTCCCGTGTGGATCCCACAACCGCCTCCTACGGGGTCTCCGCCTCACTCCTCCACGTGGCATCCTTCCCCCAGCAGCCAGGGCCGGCTTTCTAAACCGCAAATCTGCAAACTACTGAACGCCTCCACTGCCCTCAGGATGATGCCAAAGCTTCTAGGCTGGGTACCAGCCTCACCTCCCTCCGCTCCTTGCCTCACATTTTATTATCCGGCAACAGTGAGCTGTTTGTGGTTTTCCCCATAAGATGCTGTTTTTCGTCTTCCATGCAGCTGTCTGCCCCTGTGCCATCGGCCACCCGCACCCCTGTTCCCCCGCTTTCTTCTAACTCCTGCTCATCCTTCAGAGCCAGTAGAGTGTCCTCCATGGGGCAGGGGCTCTGCCCCCCCAACTCTGCTGTCACAGCTCTTGCCCTCATGGGGTTGTGATGCCTCGAGACTTTGGCTCCCTAAGGATAGGCAGGGCCGTCTCGGCCCCTCACACCATGTCAGTCATCTGGCGTAAGGCGTAGCCCAGTGCAGCTCAGAAGGTGTTTTGAGAACAAATACAGGGAAGGAGAAGACGGCAGCTCCGAGTCATGTAAACCCCTAGGAGAGCTGCTTCGAGGTTTCCGAGGCAAGCTTTGTGTTGACACACCCAGGAAAGTCTGGGCCAGAGTCAGGAGGTGCTGCTGTGCTGGACATGCCTCATGGTGGGAAAGATCTGGGGTGAACCTCATGGACTTCGGATAAGTCCTTCAGAGAAAGCAGGAAGGTGACTGGCCTGCAACCCTGGGAAAGAAATGCAGGGAGGTCATTCCCTGAGGGCAGAGCGCCACCTCCAGTGGAGGTGATGGTGGGTGGGGGGAGACTGGGCAGGGCAGGGAGGGGGTTGAGGGGCAGGGAGCTCTCCACAGAGAAGCAGACATCTTAGATGGGCTGAAGGATGACCCGTTACACGTGTGAGCGGCTGATTCCTATGCTTTAAGCATCCCGACTTCCAAGTGAACCCCACGTGCTGAGCAGGCTCGAATGATGAGACCCGGAGGGACAGGCAGAGGCTGGGAAGGACTGGATGTCTTTTGACGCAGAGGAGGAGGAGGAGGGTCCAGCCGTGTTCCTCGGCCCCCAGACTCCCCAACCAGGTCCCCGGGAGCTGGCAGAGGGAGTTTGGGGAGGGTGCCGCCCGTCCCCGCTCAGTGAAGGCAGCTTTGGGAGGCCGCTTAGCCAACTTTCCAGACCTCAGACACCCAGGGACCAGACCAGGGCTCAGAGCAGGGCCCTCTAAGTGGCTGCAGGTGGCAGAATCCAGCCAACAGGCCACGTGACACCATCTCTCCATGGTGTCCCACCAGCCTTGGGGGGCGGGCAGGGGACTGTGGGGTGACGGAGGCCGAGGTACTGGGGCGAGAGCACAGAGCCGATGTGTGGGAGTCAGCAGGTCTGCGTTCTGGTCCCGGCTTCATCATGCCTCACAGTGAGGCATTGGGGTAGACACCGGCCCGTTGCGAACCCATTTTCTCCTCTAAAATGGTGGGAACTCCCACACCATTCACCTTAAGTAGAATCATGGAGCATTAAAATGCTTTTGAAATGGCAAGGAATGGTACATGTGGGCAGGATGAATTATTGTTGTCGTCTTTGAGTGTGACTGTTAGGCCTTCTTCCCAGGCAGGGCAGAAGACCTAACAGGGCTGGCGGGGGTTGGCAGTCTGACTGCCGAGTCTTGGAAATCCTCTGAGGTGAGAATGTTTGGGTTTATAACATTGGTCACGGTGGAACGCGGAGGAGTGTTAGCTTGGAGCGAGAGCCCTGGCATCTGGTTCCAAATCTGCTACCACCCTGCTCTGTGGCTTCGGGCAAATTGCTGTTCCTCCCCAAACTCAGCATCTTCATTGCAGAGTGGAGCTGAGAGTCATAAGGCTCCTGGAATATCTGCTGGGAAAGCCATTCGAGGCTCCCCACGCCCCCTCCACTGGCTCACAAGACAGTCCCCTCACTGGGCTCAGTGCCATAGAGCCACGGGACGCAGGCTGCCCACAAAAGCAAAAGGCGTTGTAGCTGGAGGCCGGGGATAGAAGCAGCCTAGGGCGGGGGAGAGGCCCCGAGGGCAGACGAGGGCCTGGGTCAGAGGCCGGGGAGCCAGCCCTGGCTCTGGTAACAATTCACCGCAAGGACAGGGGCCAGGCTCTGCCCGCTTCTGCCCCTGTTTCCAGCCCTGACGATGGGGATAACCAGGCCGGCCTCACAGTCTCTGTGAGAACACATGGAGGCTGGATATGGACTCGGCAGGCAGGGCTCAGGGGTAATGCAACTTCTTATTTATTAATATATAACAACAAAATGACAGAGCTCATATCTGTAGCTGTTCAGGTCTTCGTTATAAGGTCTCGGTCTCCTTGTCTGGACTGGCCGTGACCTTCAGCTCCGGGGTCTGGGCTGGGAAGATGTTCCAGTGACCTGTATGGAAAAAAGAGGAAGAGGTGTGTGTGTGCGTAGGGGGGGTGCATGTGGTTCACGAGGGCGCGTGCATATGTGTACACGTGTGCACACTTGTTCACAACAGAGGCAGAGTGACTGGGGTGGGGAAAACTTAGGACAAGGAGGACTGTGTTGCCTGGGTTTGCAGCCCCCAGGGAGGAAGGAGGTGGGGACCCCAACATATCCCCAGCTCCCAGAGGGTTCTGGCACGTGACCCCACCTTCAACCAACCAACGTTCGGGGGCTGGGCTGGCTTCCTGACACCTGGCAGTGACCCTTCCCCATCTCTGACTCCCTCTCCCCACCTGCAGCCTCCCCTCTCCCAAGTCCATAGTCCTCAGTGTGGCGTGGTTGGGAGGTTTCAGTGGGAGAGGGTCCAGTAGAGAGGGACTAGGCAGCGCCGGGACTGAGGGGCTCAGACCCTCCCCCTTCCACGGCCCCGCCCCCCCCCC
>PVHT020000037.1:7095619-7160325 GCA_004024745.2 Catagonus wagneri | reverse complement strand
CAGCAGCCTGGAACTCCCCAGGGGGCCCCAGCTCCTAGTCCAGCTTGCTTCCCCGGGCCCCAGTCCTCAGCCCAGGGTCCCCACCTTCGTGGGTGCCAGTGAGCAGCCGGAAGTTCTGTGCCTCTTTCTGGAAGTCTTGCTTCCTGACTTTCTTGATCTGAATCAAGTGGAAGATTCCTGAGGGCAGAGACAGGGCGTGAGCAGGAAAGGTGGGGGGCGTGGTCAGGGATGCGGGGTGACTTAGTCCTGGGGCGGACCCGGCTGCCTCCCTCCCTTCCACCCTTCCGATCAGATACCGAACCCTGTGGACTACATTTGCTAAGTATTTTGGAGCTGTTCTCCCGTCCCCACGGTCACCCTTCCCTGTGGACCCCATCGTGTCTTGCCTGGGTCTCTACTCTAAACTCCTGACCCCTTAGTTCCATCTCTCCTCTGCGATCCTGACTCCACGTGGGCATTTGAAAATAGGCAAGTGACCCTGTCATTCTCCTTCTGTGACCCTGCTGCTGTCACCAGCCTGCCCTCACATCACTCACTCGTCCACAACAAAAAGGGAAAGGAGGTATCGAAGGATGAAGGACGGAAGAAAAGCTGCCAGGTTGTAGGGACGGGTCAAGCATTTCTCTGGGTATAGGACGGATGATAAAAATCAACAGTGATTTGCTTCAGACACCAAAACACTACAGGTGTCAGGCTCGTAGGCCCCCCTTTAGTTCAAGGCTCAGTTCCCCCCACTGCCCTGAGCGGCCTTGCCTGTTCTCCAGCCCTAACCCGTCCCTGAGGACCGCACGCAGCCCGCTCTGCCCGAACACTGTCTCTCATTGCCACCGGGTCAGCCCTACTCATCCTCCCAGTCTTAGCTGGGAGCTCTTCCTTGATTCTCTGTCTTCCCCCAAATAGTTATTATGTCCTCTTTGGCTGCTGTTTGTGAGTGTCCCTCTTTCTAATGTGCTATCAGCGTGTCTGTTCTTGCCTCCCCTACCAGGCCAGGCACATGTGCAGGGCTTTCCTTTCTGGGTTCCCCGAGCCTGGCCCTCATCAGGCACATGGAATGAACGAATGAACGAACGAATGAACGAATGAATGAATCCCTGGGTGAATGGAGGGATGGGTGAATGGGCAAAGACGTGTGTACCAGGTCTAGGCCAGGCCTTGACGGGGGATGAGGTTTTAGCTGGATCTTCTGATGTTTGCATCCCCGGGGAGCTGGCCACGGGCACTGCATATGACCCCGAGGCCCTGGACACATGGGCTATGAGGTAGCACCAGCTGTTACCACCAGGGTCTGTGGCCAGAAAGAACAGGTGTGACAGCAAGGCCTCTGCTGGGCCAGCACCACACGTAAGAAAATCAAACCCTGGGCTTGCCTATGGGAATCCAAGTGGGATCCCACCGAGGGGAACAGACAGCACCAGTCCTGGGACTGAGGTCCAGGCAGCCGGAGACACCCAGCACTGCTTTCAGGCCCCCGGCCCCGATGCCAAGGACCAGAATATGAGAGAGACTCTTTCCATCACAAGCGTGAGATGGGGACAGGCCCTTGTGCCCCAGGCCTGCCACTGCACAAATCCCTACACACAACCTGGAGAGGTGAGGGGGGTGAGGGCAGGTCCTCACACGGTGGCCTATAAAGCACGATGGAAAGATCTGGGTTCTTGGGCCTGGAAGTCAGAGCTTGCCAGAGGCTCATAGTTGTGCCTCTTGCTCTTCTTTGAAGGGTGTGCCAGGCCTGAGAGTGGCTGGGCTCTGTGTGTGCTGGACAGAGCGGGCAGTGGTGGGTGAGTTCTGAGAGACAGGACAGGCTCAGCACAGTGCGAAGAGCCCTCCCTGGCTGGAGCCGTTCCCAGAATGGTCAGAGAACTGCCTGGACATCTGGAGGTGGGGTGGGGGGCGTGCAGTCGGGCTAGAGACCATCGGGGAGGCTGTGGGGGGGCTTCCTTCCTAGGCAAAGGTAGGAATTGAGACCCACGAGGTCCCTTCTACTCTGAAATTCTAGAATCTTAAGAGCCCTTTACCCTAAGCGGACTCTCTGCCCAGACTCTGGGGCCTGGGGTGGTCCCATGGTAATGAGATTTGGCCTTGAACTGTGACGCCTCCCTCTCCGCCATCCTGGGCCTTCCTCAGGCCCCTCCCTTAAAAACAGAAAGTCACCTTCGTGGAGGTGGCCCCGGGCCAGGCAGACCTGGGTTTGAAGCACTGCTTCCCTGCTTACACTGTGTGGTTTTTGAGCAAGTCATTTTACCTCTCAGACTCAGTTTGCTTATCTGCAAAATGGGGCATTAACACACACCCCTCAGGTTTCTTACATGGGTGAATGGATGGACATTATACATAGTGCCTGCTACGTACCAGTCACAGGGCACCAGGCATAGAAGCGTGGGCTCGAGAGCCAGAGTCGGAGGCTGTCGCTGACAGCCTGCTTGCAGTGTGCCCCTCTTGCCTTTCTAAATCCTGTCCAGCCCAGGCCCATCCCCCACCAGGCCTTCCCTAACAAGCTCCTGTTGCATCCAGGGCATGGGGCGCTGGGGCCCCAAGACCAGGGCAGGGGCAGGCAGCATAAACATGCAGCCCCCAACTAAGCAGGGACTGATGAGGAATCTCAAGGCTCAAAACAATTGAGGGTTTCTGAACCTGCTCCTCAGCCACTGGCAGAATCCCTGCCCAGCAAGAGGCCCTAAGGTTGAGCTGGGGCTTCCTATCATTGCCTGAAACCTGCTTCTCTGCCTTTCCAACTGGGGGAGTGGTGAGAGCGAGGCTCGTATTTTTAGCACCTGCTGGAGGGGCAGCACCTATGTTACTTGATTTCATCCTCCAAAACCCATCTGCTCCCCACCCCCCGCCTTAACAGAAGAGAAATC
The DNA here is from genome assembly GCA_004024745.2 of Catagonus wagneri. Lineage (NCBI taxonomy): Eukaryota > Metazoa > Chordata > Mammalia > Artiodactyla > Tayassuidae > Catagonus > Catagonus wagneri. The sequence goes on along the minus strand of PVHT020000037.1, from coordinate 7,157,467 downwards.
TGAGGCCCAGAGAAGTCAAGTGATTGCCCAAAGGCCACATAGCGAAGAAATGGCCGAGCCGGGATTCAGACCGGGTCTGTCTGATTCCAAACCCCTGCTTGTTGTTCTGACCCTTGCGGTCACTCAGAACACAACTGCTCCCTGTGCCTGGGGCAGCCCTTCAGAGCCATGAAGCCAGCGGTCCTGTCCCCCTGAGTCTTCTCTTCTCCAAGCTGAACAGCTCCGCTTTCTTCGTCCATTCCTCCTACGACAGGGGGCAGCGTAGAGATGGGAAAGAGCTGCATCTGACGTCACAAGACCTGGGCTCTAGCCCCCGTCCTCCACTTACTGGCTGTGTGGCCTTGGGCCAGGTACTTCACCTCTCTGAGCCTCAGTTTCCTCATCTGTAAAATGGGGATAATAATACCTAACTCTCAGGATCGTTGAGATCAAATGAGATAATAATGAATGCGAAAGCACTTTGTAAACTCCAAAGTGCTTCCCACATTGGCTGTTATCATTTCATCATTCTTATTATCATCCCCTGTTCCACTGCCCCCCAGTCCCACCCACCTCACCTCCCCCCTGCCAGCCAAACACATCAGTAGAGCAAAGTGGCCTGAGAACGAATTCCCACTTTAAGGGTTTAATTTGTCTCTCCCCGGGGCTTTGTGTTTTACAAGAGCCCCCAAACTGAATTCTCAGCCGTCCCCTTATCGATGAAAACTCTGACCTTCCGTTGGTGACAGGAGCAGCCTGTTGAACAGGGTGAGTTTCTCATAGAAGGTGAAATGTATTCAGGTGTGGACTTACCTTGGAGGGATGGAGTCCACCACATAGAAAAGGCTGAGTGAGACTACCCTTGGGGACTTGAGGACGCTGTGAGGGCCCTCTGGCCCGCAAAGACCTCTCCTCGCAGGCTGCTGAAAGTCTGCCAATAGGCAGCCCTTTATTTTATCAGGGCCGGCATTGCTCTGTCCGGACTCCTCACAAACTGTAACAACCCCTCTCCCCCAGGAGAGGGAGCCCTTCAAGGCCCTGGCATCTCAGAGTGGGTGAGCAGTTCAGAACTTTGGGTATCGCCTCCTCCCTCTTTCTTGGCGTCTGGGACTCTGAAAGCTGGAAGGTGGCCCGAGGCAGGTCTTTCCTGGCCCAGAGGCCCTTCATCAGCAAAAGTCCCCTAACACCCTTCGGGGCCTGGGGCAGAGGAAGCAGGACAGGCTGGAGTGAGAGTGGGCCGCTGCTCACCTTTTACCAGCTTCCAGAGGTAGATCTCCACCTGCTCGGAGGCTTCGCGCTCCAGGGCAAAGCGACGCAGGTTGTCAGGGCTTGGGGACACCGACGTGTGGACGAGGACCCGGCCTGGCGCCTTCGGACACCTGGTGGTGCTGACCTCAGTGTGGCCAGGGTCGGCTTTGTCCTCTGGGAGAGACAAGGAGCTTGTGAATGCTCTGTCTCCCCGCCCCTGGTAGGCCAGGAAGAGGGGCCACTGGTCTGACATCCCCTCAGGTCTCTAGGGTCCTGGGGAAAGTTCTCTTGTCCCTTGGAAGAGAAGGAGGTCTAGGGGGAAGCGAGATGGGGGCTTCTCCCCCTTTCACCTCCCATTGATTAGCTTGTCAGGAAAACTTCTCACCTTCCACCTCCTCCAGGCAGCCCACCTGGAACAGCTCAGCCCACCCTGTTTCCTACTACCCGTAGCTTGTCAAACCCGTCTTGCTTATGCCTCTCACTCATGCCCTTAATCCCATGCTGTCTTGCATTGTCCTGTAATTGTTTCACTCACATATGTTTTCCCTCTGAAATAAACCCACAGGGGAGTTCCCGTCGTGGCTCAGTGGAAACAAATCTGACTAGGATCCATGAGGATGCAGGTTTGATCCCTGGCCTCACTCAGTGGGTTAAGGATCCGGCGTTGTCGTGAGCTGTGGCATAGGTCGTAGACTTGGCTTGGACCTGATATTGCTGTGACTGTGGCTCAGGCTGGCAGCTGCAGCTCTAATTCAGCCCCTAGCCTGGGAACCTCCATATACCCCAGGTGTGGCCCTAAAGAGCAAAACATAAAAATAAAATAAACCCACAGGCAGGAAGGCAGAGATCAGGGTCTCTGAGTCTTTTGAGTCACTCACACCAACAAACGCAGACTCTCAATGAACACCCATCAAAGGAACGGTGTAGGAAGGGTTGGTGACGGCAGCGACGATGACGGGTGGGACACCTGGGAGGTGGTGGCGATCTGATGACAGCAACTGCAGTGGTGGTGGTAGGGATGGTGGGGTGGGGATGGGGTGGTGATGATGGTGGGATGATAGTAATGTTTCTGGTTCCAAACTGGATCCGATCCTAAAGCCCTGACGTGCCGGAATTCCCAGGACATTCCCTGGAACTTTCCAGGTACCAGTATCCCCTGACTGTTTTTCGGGGACTGAAGAACTAAGTCCCTAGACATCCCCCCACCCTGTAGACTCTCAGTGGTTGTGAAGCCCTTTGAGATGTCCAGTGAAGAGCTGTAAGGCTACTGTCCCCAGATCTGTAAGGGGCAGTGGAGTGGGGTCTGGGGATGGAAGCCCAGAGCAGGTGTGTTTGTAAAGCAGCCTGGCAGCGAGCCGCAGTCATTGTCGAAGAGAAATCCGATTGAACCCCCGTCCCTCATCCTGGCACGCCCCCTCCCTAACCCTGTCCCTACTGTACATTACTCTATAAATAATTGTTATTCTTTATGTCTGGGTTTCGGTTTGCAGTTCATAAAGCATTTTCATCAACCCCGTGTCCGGGGCTCAGAAAGGTAAATAACCTGTCTTAGTGTGAAACAGGCAGTTAGGTCAGTAAGTCAGGAAGCGGGGTCATGCAAACGCCCATCTCCTGACACTGAATTCTGCGGTAGGTGGAGACAGCGTAAGCTTAGTCGCTCAGCTCGCTCCTCTGCAACATGACTGAGATCTGAGAATTAAATGAATTACGTGAAACCACAGCACAATATGGGACACCTAGGAGGTTCTCAACTCGTGCTGCCTTCCTTTTTCTTCTCCAACCTCTTCCTTTCGGTTTGGCCAACCCAGCCATCCTTCTGGGCTTGAAGGAATGGTCCCAGCCCTCAGAGCAGCTACTGTGGATAGTCACAGGCTGTTCTTCTCAGTGAGGTGCTCTGATGTTTTCTTCTGCACATGTTAATCCTAGAGCCACACGACATTGTTGAAAGAATTCAGCCGGCAGTCTGGAAGCCTGACTTTCTAAAAGCTTCTAAAAGCTCAGCCCACCCTTTTTCTTCTCAGCCATAGTTTTCAAAACCTTCTTCTTTTTCTTCTTTTTTTTTTTTTTTTTTTTTTTTTGCTTTTTAGGGCCACACCTACAGCATATGGAGGTTCCCAGGCTAGGGGTTCACTTGGAGCTGTAGCCTCTGGCCACAGCCACAGCCACAGCAACATGGGATCCGAGCCGCGTCTATGACCTACAACACAGCTCACAGCAACGCTGGATCCTTAACCCACTGAGCGAGGCCAGTGATCGAACCAGCACCCTCAGGGTTCGAATCCGAAACCTAGTTGGATTCGTTTCAGCTGAGCCACAATGGGAACTCTGCTTTTAAGCCCTCCTTGCTAATGCCCTTGACCCACGCTGCCCTGCATTGCCTGTAACCATTCTCTCAGGTGCGTTTTCTCCCTCACATAGACCCACAAGGTCAAGGGAAGGAGCCAGGTCCCCCAGGTCTTTTGGGTCACTCACTCCAGCAAGCATAGGCTCTCAGTGAACACACATGGAATGGCAGGTTTCAGAGGGGTCAAGGTGAGAGTGGCAACAATGGCGATGCTGAACGTGACATGGGAGGGGCTCTAGAAGCCTGAGTTGTAGTTCCAGCTCCATGGCTACCTTGCTCTGTGCCTCAGGAAAAGTCCCTTCCCTTCTCTGGCTCTCAGTTCTCCCGTATGTTGATAAGGACCGAAGGAAGGCGACAGTGGTCGAGGGGGTTGTCTCTGGAATAAGACGGACCAGGGTTCAAATCCCAGCTCGGTCACCTACAGCTTCAGGACCTGGCACAAGGTATTTATTTTCCTATTCTGTGAAATGGACGTAAAGATGCCTGTTCTGTCCACTGCAGTGAGCATTACCTGGATTCAACCTCGATTTCGTGACTTCACAGAACCCAGGACATTATTTGATTCTGTGTGTGTCTGAGAGCCTCTGAATCTGTAACCTGAGGTGATTCCATGAGTCTAATGTTTTACGGGTCGGGCACTTTCCACTGCCATGCTTCTCACATCCTGTGCACCTGAAAACCCTCACCCTGTGAAACCCTCTGAGTCCACGCCCCGACCCTGTCAGACGTGTCCCAAGTGCCTGTGCCCTGGGGAGACAGACCCGGGGCTGACTCCGGCCAGCGCCTTCCCGCCCCCAGGTGCCCCTTGTACCTGGACAAATCTTGCAGCACTTCCCGGCCACTTTCTCAGGGCGGTGGCAGGGGTACTCGGTGGGGCAGGTCACCCGCTGGCAGTCCTGGCGGCCGTCCTGACAGGTGCACAGGATGCAGGGCAGGGGTCCGAAGGATCGGAAGGCTGGGTGCCACACCTCCCCGTGGGAGTACGTCTTCCCACCGTGCACACAGGCTGGGCCGAGGAGGGTGGGGAGGGAGGAGGCTGAGCGCCCTGGACTCGCCGGAGTCTGGGAATGGGTGGGGCTTAAGGCCCTGGGGCGCCCCAGTGCCACCCATCTAGCCCAGCCACACCACCTGCAAAGTGGAGGCCGGGGAATAACCGGGCCCCCTGTCCCTGACATCCCCATCTCAGCACTCAGGGCCCAGTATGTTCGGGCTGAGCACAGAGAGTCTTCACCTGCCCTTCGCGGGCACCTCCGATGGAGCAGGTGGAGGGACGGCCTGATGTAAGAGACCCGTGATCAAGGCCTGTCACCGTCTGACCGTGCCAGCTCTGGCAGGTCCCTTCCCCTTTCTCAGCCTCAGTGTCCAGTCTGTACAGAGGGGCAGAACAGATGCGTCTGCAGCTCCTCCCGCTGCCCCAGGCAGAGTGCCCTGCTCTGAGGCCTCTTTCCTCCCCCTCTGCTGCCACAGTTGTCCCCTGGCTCCCTTCCCCGCTCCATCTCCCAATGGTCCCTGCAGCCCAGCTCTGCAACCTCCTTCCTTCATCAAAAATTTCCCCCACTAATTCCTTAAAGCATAACTGATTTACACGTCTGTCTCCCCTGCTAGCCTGTGAGCCTCTTGAGGACAGGGACCGTGTCCATCTCTCTGTTCTGTGCCCCTTCATTCCCAGCAAAGACATGACAGGTGCTCCAAAAAATATCGTTATGTGACCTGTAGTCCTGGTTCCAGGACTGGTTCTGTCTCTAACTCAATACTCTGAACCTGTGGGTCCTCATCGGTCAAGTGGGGGTTTAGACCTGAGGGTCTACGGGTCTACACGAGTTGGGCTTGGGGAACCTCCGGGTGGGGGTGCAGGGATGGGAGAGGGGAGCAGTCCCACCTCCGGGATCGGCGGAGGTTCCAGTCCCCACCTTTCTTATGTTTCTCCTTCAGGACGATCTTGACTGTCGTGCTGCCTGCCTCCTTTGGTCGGAAGTGGCGAGGGATGAAGCCCAGAGGGGCGCTGGGGCCAGTGGGGGTTGGGGTGTCCAGGCCTCTCTTCCGCCCGCCGTCCCCTGAACACGGATCCTGGGAGTGTCTCTGCAAAGGGCAGGAAGGATGGAGACCGCTGACGGGCCGCTGCCGGTGGAGGAGCAGCTAGAAAGAGGCTGCAGGGAGATGCCTGGGCATGACTCTCATGACGGCGCCTGGTGGCCCAGGCAAGAGAGGACACGGGATCTGAGTAGAAAGAAGGTCTGGATGGCGTCAAAGACATTCCCGGACAGTGGATCTCTGGACATTCTCAGAGGATGGCGGTTTGGAAATCCAGCCTCCACCGAGCCCTTCGCAGGCCAGCAGGGCCAGAGACATGGGGCTTTGGTGGTGAGAAGGTACTGGCGTCTTGATCTGGGGGACGTAAGTGACTGGGGACCCGGAGAACTTAATATTTAAGAAACAGAAGGTGAGAATGTAGTGAGGACGAGAGTCAGGAAATCCTTCTTTGTCTGAGAAGATTTAGGTGATGGGACAGAGGATGAGCCTTTGAGATGCCTTCCGGCCCCAGAATCCCACGGGCCAGGCAGCCCAGAGCAGGACCTGTGCAGAGATGATGGGCTTGGGGGCCCCTTTCCTGAGCCCCTTGCAGATCAGGTCTTGGGAGGGCTGGCAGTAAAAGCAAAGGCTGGGTGCGGGGGTGGCCTAAGGGGGCAGGAGGTTCCCAGCCCAGAAACTGGGGATTGGGAGCTCCAGGCGGTGGGAGGGGAGCAGCTGGGCCGAGGGCAGGGGGCAGAGCTTGTCGCCCCTTCGCCGACCCTGAGTCCCTCACATTCCTTCTTCTGCAGCCCCTTCCTGCCTGTACAGTCTCTAAGTCAGTCCTTTGATGGCTGGACAAAAGCTCCCAGAGTGAAAGCTGTGTCCCAGGGCCCAGCACAGGCACACAGACAGCTGCCAGGAAATGCTTGTCAAGCGGAAGCAAGGCAGAAAGCCTGGAAGAAGACCCCGGACCCCAAACGTTGCCTCGGCCACATTATCCAGCAAGTCAGTAAGTCGCTGCTCAGGGCCTGGAACTAAGCCTGTGGGTTTCACTTGGCTGCCTCTTGCGGGGGGAGGATGGGCAGGAAAGGGGGTGACATGGTCAAAGTCCCACTAGAGAAGGTCCAGCCTGGGATGGGGGGATGGGCGGGCAGCGGAGAAGGGGGCTCATTAGTTCTGACTCCTGGGGAGCCTCCAGCCCCCCAGGGTCCAGGTGACCCAGGCTGAAGGAGCAGGTGCAGACGCAGCCTGGACGGCAGCCTGGGGTGTGAGTCAGTGTATGAGCTCCGTCTCCCACCTCTTTCCTCTCTGACCAGAGTGCGCCAGGCAGCTTAGCCTCTCTTAACTCTAGACCAAGACTGAGGGGGCCAAGTCAGAGGCAGTAATAGAGGCAACCCAGGCAACTGGAACCTCAGGAGCTGGATGCAGAAGGTTGGCTCAGGTCGGAGCCACTGTCCTGGGGTATGGCTCCCTGGTGGTGTCCTAAATGAGGACAGATATAGATTCTGGCTGGAACAGTGTCAGAGTCTCCCAGGAGGGAAATCAGGAAGCTTGGGCCCTGGTCCCGCCCTATGTGGTGCGTTTTCTCAGACCCCTCCTGACCAAGGTGGGAGCCATGATGGAAGCCTAAGGATAGGGCCTGGAATGTGGTAGGGGCTGACGAAGCCAACCCAGGGGACAAGTGAGAAATGAGGACCATAACTGGTATCGCCTGCTCCACGGTCATGGAGATTTAGGCCCTGGACACCAGTCCCCTCCCCGCCTCTCCCCACCCTGCCTGTGGAGCTGTGCACTTACCACCCCAGGCTGTGACTGTGTGGCTTCTTCTTCAGCTGATTTCTCACTTGACCCATCTGGAAAACCCAAAGGGAAGTCGGGTCAGCCTCTGGCTGTCAGCCTTGCCAGCCAGAGCCCTGCACGCCTCCGCCTCCAGGCTCTGCCCCTCCGAGGCCTAGCGCTACTTCTGCAGCTTTCCCACACCAGGAGGTCCCTTTGCCCCACTGGGGACTTATTCCCACTTCTCATTACAACCTCTCCTCACCCTGGGGTTGATAAGTCCCTGCAATTGGGCCACTGCCTCAGTTTCCCCACACTGGCCTCCTGGTTGCCATTAGGACTGAGTAGCTTATGGGCCACAGCTTCTTGCTCAGTACTGGTCGCAAATGGCCCAAGGGCTCCGAACCCCACTCCCACAGTCTGCTTAGCTGCTGTCCCCTGGGTAGCTTCTCTGCCCAGCAACAGACTTGGTCTACACTCTGCACCCCCAGCACTGCTCTCCAGCCCTCTGCCTCTCCAGCTGCAACAGCCAAGTTTTCCTCCATCCCCCACCCCTGGGGGGACCAGCACACAAAACCCCTCGGAGTCTCTCAGCCTCCTAAAGCCCTGAGTGGGGTTCTTTTCCCCTCACCCCTGCCTCACATACAGTCTGGCTGCCACTGAGCATCCCGGGTTCAAGACCCAGAACACTGGAATTAGACTGTTAGAAATCATTGAGGCCAAACGCTCAGTGCACACACAGCACAGCATAGCCAAGGCCCAGAGAGGGGAGGGAGTCTGCAGGAATTAGCTGGAAGAACAGGGCTAAACTGGGATCCCCTGGCTCCTTGTCCAAGGCCAACATCTGGGGAAGCTTCTACAGTGGAACGCTCCCCTCCCCAAGTCCTGCCTCCTCCAGGAAGCTTTCCTGGACTACAGGGAACAGTCGGGCCATCAATGCACTTCATCCTGCCCAAGCTGCTTGCCCTGCCTTAGCCGATGTGTTGCCTCTCTCTTTTCTATACAGAGATGCTGCCTGGTTCTGCTGGCACAGGGGCTCTGACACGGGTGAACCCAGGCCTGTGCCCAGCTCCTCTGCCGCGAGGAAGACAGGGGGAGACAGGGGCCTTGCCTGTATAGACCCCTCTCCTGGGCCTCACCTGAGCCTCTCAGCCTCATCCAATTGCAGGGGCTTTGTCCCCTCGTTGCCGCCCCTTCTTACCCTGCTCCCGGGACAGCCTAGCAGCACAGGGGACTGTGAAGGAATTACCCTCCTTGGGGTGACACTTTGACCAGTGGGAGTTGGTGGGTGGCAGACAAATTCTTCCTCTTCCTCTGTCACCTCCAGACTTTTTTTTTTAGGGCCGCCCCCACAGCATATGAAGGTTCCCAGGGTAAGGGCCGAATCGGAGCTACAGCTGCCGGCCTACACCACAGCAACGCCAGATCTGAGCTGCATCTGTGATGTATGCCACAGCTCACGGCAACACTGGATCCTTAATCCACTGAGCAGGGCCAGGGACCGAACCAGGGTCCTCATGAATACTAGTCCAGTTCATTAACCACTGAGCCACCTCCAGACTTTTCTGAGAAGCGAAGACCACTTAGAGCCGTAAGCCACACTTGATGTTAAGCAAAGACCGGCTCCTCAACACCTTCCTGTGTTTTCCTTCCTTCCTGGCTTCACCCCTCCTTGCCCTGCTTCCTGCTCTCTGAGTTTGCAATACAAAATCATGCCCATTAGCCTCTCAGACAGACCCAGCTTTTGCGGGGGCGCAGCTAAGGAAGGAACGGTTTTGTGGTACCCTGAGGTTCCCCGCTGACAGTCCATGGCCAGGTCCCTGCGGAGGGGTGGGTGGGCACTGCCAGACTGGGGACAGACTCACCTTTGCAGGCCTGGCAGCAGGAGGCGGGCAGCGGGAGGGGTGCAGGGCAGCCCGGCTCCGGGCAGGTCACGAGGCCGCAGTAGATCTGGCCCTCCTGAGGGACGGAGCAGACGGAAGCCGGGACGTGAGCTCTGATGAGGACAGCCTCGGGGCAGGGAGAGGCCCCCACACACACACTGGGGACAAATGACCTTGAGGTCTCCTCTGAGCTGGGGAGGGAGGGAGGAAGCAGCCAGCTCCAAGGAGGAGTTCAGCTCCCAGCTCTGGGGTAAGAGTCATCCTTCAGTTTCAGAGCTGGTCTCTCCCTAGGCTCTCACAGCAACCCAGTGGGGTGGGATTCTCCCGTCCTGTGATGGGGAGGGGCTGTCGAGGGGCCTGGACCCTCTGGAGTCAGAGAAAGAGCTGGGCAGAATGGACTAGAGCCCAGTCTTGATGCTTTCCCAGTTGCTGTCAGTGGGACTCACCCCTGTTTCTATGGGACTGGTCACTGTCCTTCTCCCCTGGCCTAGGACACCGGTGGGGGGGGGGGAGGCCCTGGGGCTTGTCTTCCTTGTGTTGAAAAGCCTGGGTCCTCAACTTCAGGACCCAGCCTGGAAAGGCGAGGCTGCGGGAGAAGGGGCCTTCTGGGAGTCAGGAGGCCCGATGACCTTGGGTGAGTCATCTCTCTTTTCTGGGCCTCCCTTTCCTCCTCTCTGAAATGGGGACAGTCCCATCCGGGTGGCGGAAATCAAGTGAGGAAATGGGTATGAAAACCCTTGTTAAACTGCTAGTCACAAAGTGTGCCTGAAGGAAGTAATGTTACCTTGAGCCCTTTCCCTGTTCCTTTTCCAGGGAGTCTCAGAATAAAGATTCGGATCCTTCGGACCAGTCCCATAGAATCAGGAGTGAGAAGAAAGGAGACCCAAGGATCCAGGGAGAGGGGACACAGAATGGCAAGAATGCTCTCACCACCCTTCCGCCATCCGTCTGTCTCTGCCCACAGCCCCCTCCTCATCCAAGTGCTCATCCCTTTGTACGAAGCCACGCGATGCAGGTAAGGACATGGGAGCTTTGGAATCATGTGACTCTGGGTGTGAATTCTGGCTTTGCCACTTGAGCTGTGTGACCTGAGACAAATTGCTCAACTACTCTGAGCCTCAGGTTTTCTTATCTAAAAATCCAGCTAGTGATATCCTTTTCATAGGGCCATTGAGATGCTATATTTAAACAGAAGGTGTTTTCTAGTAGGTCCATCGCTGCAAGAGGCCCAGGCCCTACAAAAATAATCATTCTCTGGGTTGATTTCTAAGTGATTGCCCCTTGTTGTTGTTAAGCTGTTGGCTTAAATTCGGGTTCTCAGAGTGATGGGCTCCTCTCACTGAAAAGCTGAGAGGCAGGCCCGAGACAGGTGACTCTCTCAGGTTCACACAGGGAACCCCGGCAGAGCTGGAGCTGAAACATGGTTGTCCAACCCCAAGTCTAGGCCTCATGGCCTCTCATCACTGCCGAATCCAATTGTCCCTTTAAATAGGGACGACCCTACACGCTCGAGGAACTGAGGCCCGGAGAAGTCTGATGATCAAGCAGCAGGGAAACCGGGACAGCAGGAGTTCTCCCGCCAACACCCAGAAGCGCTAAGCCCACGGGCGAGGATGACATGCCCAAGGCCACCTGCAAACACGCAGTAGGGCCCTGCCTAGAATCCCCCGGGGAGGAGAGAAAGGCCTTCCAGCTCTGGCCCTGCTTGGCTTCCGTCTCTGTCCCCTGAGAACGCCGCTGGTTTAGCCCTGCCTGTCCTGAGGTCCCACCCTGACCACAGCAGGGGAGTTTAAGCAGCTTCAGATTGAATTCTGTTTGCTACAGTCAGGCCCTCTGAGCCCTGGGATAGATAACTGGTCACTCACTCACTCATTCGCTCATTCACTCATTCAACAGTCATTACAGACATCTGTGTGCCAGGCCCTGAGCCGGGAGCAGCAGAGGATACAGTGTGTCCCCTCCACTCAAGGAGTAAGAATCTATGGGGGGAAACAGAAATGGCAAATGACAGTGGGAGGTGACGGGCAGCTCGGGAGGGTCCAGAAGCCCAGGGTAAGGCAGGACCTTGGGAATCCCAGAGGTCGCCTGCCCCCGAGCCCATTCACGCTTGCTGTCCTTTGACCAGGAGGCACACCAGCCCACCCCCAGCCCCAGCCACACCGCTGGCCTGTGCTTAAGGAAACAGGAGGTCTTACGGTACAGCTGCAGAGGACACACTGGTTAGGCAGGCGGGAAGGGAGCAGCTCGTGGGCACTGAAGATCTCGCCTTGTTGGTACATGGTCCCATTGTGCAGGCAGGACCTGGGTGGGGCCCGAAGCCCAGAAGGGGTGTGAGGTTCTGCAGGTGGAGAATAGGAAAGTGAGGTGTCACGTGGATCTAAGAGCTTTGCCAGAATTAACGGGGCCGCTTTCCCGAAAATTATAGATGTTATCGCATGTTGTCACTTAAACTGAGCTCTGGCATCAGCCTTCCCAGCCAGACCCCCTATCGGCGATTCAAGAGGTCCCACTGACACCTACATCTGACCATGTCACTCCCCTCTACCCCCCAGCCCCAGGGCCTCTCAGCTGTCGGTGGCTGAGCTGGCCCTGACTGGATCAAGAAGGCAAAGCCAGATGTCGTACTCCACTGAGTTGCACTTGGTAGGGACCTGCATTCGTTCATTGAACATTCAGTGAGCATCCTTGGAGCACCTTGGATGGAGTGCCAGGCATGTTCTAGGTGCTGGGCATCCGGCAATGCACAAAGCAGGGTCCCAGGTGGAGATACATGCTAGCAGAGTCCGTTGGGATGATCTGAACCGTCCTTGGGCTTGGCGTGTGCTCCTGTCATTCCCAGGCCACCAGAGCCCTCTCCTATCACCTGCCAGTTAGGTGGTCCTCGCCCTGCGAGCCTCTGGTCCAGGGAGGAGCCGCTCATTCTGTGAGGACACTTTTACTAAGCACCTGCTCCATGCAGCCCACTGGGAACGGAGTGTGAATAAGACCCCGCCCCTCCCATCGGGAAACGGACACTCTAACTGGTTAGAGAGACAGGCCCCAAGCTGTGACACTGGTATGGTCTGGGCCGGGGCGATGGAAGCACAGAAGCTGTGGCAGCACAGGGCATGTACCCCTAACTCAGCTGGGGTGAGGGGGCCAGCAAAAGCTTCCTGAAGGGTCTGGTGGCTGGGCTGAGTCTTGAGGAACCTGCAGACCAGGCTGGCAAAGGGGCAGGGCCCGGAAAGAGAGAGGGAGCGAGGAGCGTGTGAGGAGGAGGGGCCCAGGCCAAGGGGCCTGCGGTCAGCCCAGCCAGGAGGACGCCTGATGTCCCCTCACTGGGTGGGATGAACCGCGCAGCCCCAGTCCCCTAGGGAGCCCAGCCAGGAAACTCGATGACCCAAGCCGGAGCCTCACCACCTCCTTCCTGAGGTCCCACTTGGAAAATGAGCCCCTCTCCATGCAAATCCGCACAGGTCCCCAGCGCGCTAGGAGAGCCAGGGTTCCGGCGTCTGGAGCCTCTGTCCTTGTATCACCCTTGTGATGCTTCTCGTCATGGATTCTCCTCTAAATGTCTCTGCCTTCTAAGCTGGCCTGCCCCTCGTTTGCCACCTGCTTCTGCCAGTTTCTTCTCAGACCACCTCTCCTCTCCTCTCTCTCACCTCTGCTTCCTAGAAGCCCAGTCTCAGAGGCACTTAGTAGACCCTTGAAGCCGTGGACGTTTAGCGTCAGGACACACAGAATCCCTGAGTCACAGAATCTCAGAGGACGGGCGTTCCAGCTCCTTCAGCAGTAACCCCAGGGTCACCCTGCAGGCCTCCCAGCCTCAGCTCGCTCACCTCCACTTACCCGGCCACATCCACTCCCTGGGGAGATGGGAGCCCAGGCGTGCCACCCACAGGCCAAGCACGCCATTTCCTTCGGCTATTTTCTCTTCCCTTCCCTTCCTTTTTTTTTTCCCCTGTCTTTTTAGGGCTGCACCCGTAGCACATGGAAGTTCTCAGGCTAGGGGTCACATCAGAGCTGTAGCTACCAGCCTACGCCACAGCCACAGCAATGCCAGATCCAAGCCTTGTCTTCGACCTACACCACAGCTCACGGCAACGCCGGATCATTTACCCACTGAGTGAGGCCAGGGATTGAATCTGTGTCCTCATGGATGCTAGTCGGTTCTTTACTGCCGAACCACTGCGGGAACCCCCTCCTTCAGCTACTTCTTGCGTTCCCCACGCCCTCCTGGCGGGCACAGCTACTTAAGAATGAGCAGTTTATTGCTACCCCAGCCTTCCGTGGGGACCGTGGAGTGTGTCTCTCCCTGAGCACCTTGGGCTCTCAACAGCTCTGGGGGCTAGAGCCCGCCACTCCCATTCCAGCACCACCTTCCGCTGGAGGCCTGTGTCAGAAGTGGGATAGGGTTGGGGGGCCAGCAGGGCATAAGGGCGGGAGCGAGGCTACTCACCCACACACCGGGGACAGCACTGCTGCGGCTCCGTCACAGGCTGGGAGCAGTGGACAGGCGGGCAGTGGAGGCGGTAACAGCTTACGTGGGCACTCTGAAGGGGACAGAGGGGTCAGTCCTTCCTCCCCGTCCCCTCCCCAGACCACAAGGCACTGCCCCCGTTTTAAGCCTGCAGCGGGATAACAGTGATAAACCACGTGTCTGGCCTCCCCCTTCCTGCGCCCGCTTGTGTGGCTCAGTCATTTGTGTCCCTTCCCCACCATGGAGAAAAGTACTGCGTGCCTGGATTTGCACACATCTCGTGTCCCTTCGTGAGTTTTGAGACATGTGAGTAAGAGACTTGGGTTCTTTTGATGTTGATCTTAACTCCAGGGCTTTGTTCTTCTGCCTCTGGACCTCACGGCCAAGGAGCGTGACACCTGAGGACAGGCAACAGGGATGGGGGCACGGCTAGAAACGGGATGTGAAGAAGACTCAGGGCTTTGGGATCCTCTCCCTAAGTCTCTGGGAGGTTTGGGTGGCCCTGAGGAAAGCCCCAGAGAAGGAGGGGTCGGAAGTCCTTAGGCTCTTTCAAGTGCAGCGAATGGGAGAAACGTTCCCAGAGAGATGAGTGGAATCAGAGGAGCTGGACACAAAGGCCGCCGCTGGGGGTTCTCTCAGCCCGTCAGGCAGTTTGCCAGCCTGTCCCACGTGCCCCACACCTTCTTCTCCTCCCGGCCACCAGGGTGTTTCCCTGCATTGTGGCAAATCATTACGCCTGTCTCTCCTATTCGACCGTGAATCCCCAAGATCAGGGACCACGCGTCACTGTGTTCACCTCTGAGTTGTCAGTACAGGGCCTCGTTCCAGGCGAGCGCCCACTGAAGTCTGAAGGAACCCGGGAGTCAATGAATGAAAGTCAGGACGGGAGGGAGAGCTGGTCTCTGTTAGACAAACGGAGCCAGTTCTGTTTAAACTCTGAAGCTGGCGAGTGTGTTTCTAGCCCCCTGGCCCACCAGAGGCTCCGACAGCACTTCTCCCCAGGCAGCCTTGCCCCAGCGAGGACCCTGGACCACACCATAGTCCCTCTGGGGTCACCGCTTCCCTGAATGGCCAGAGGTGATCCCAGGGACTAACTAGAGCTAAGGGGTGTCCTAGAATCCACAGAATTGGTCAGAATTCCAAAAGGGCCTCCTAGAGGTCCGGCATACAGGGGCGCTTATAAATGTCCAGAGGGTGAACCGAGCCCCCCAAACGAGAAACAAGGGCAGAGTGTGAAGAACTGTGTTGTCCGAAGACTGACAATCTCTCTCTTGATTCTGGCCTCGAAGGAACCAAGAGATGGAGATGATGAGAGACGCGCGGCAGGGGGCCTTGCTGCCAGAGGTGCCCCTCCGGAGTCCTAACGACCATCCACTGAGTGGCTACCAGGTAGGGGCTTTATGTTGTATAGAAACGTCTTATCTCAGGAGTTCCCGTCGTGGTGCAGCGGAAACAAATCCGACGAGGAACCATCAGGTGGCGGGTTTGAGCCCTGGCCTCACTCAGTGGGTTAAGGATCTGGCGTTGCCATGAGCTGTGGTGTAGGTCACAGACTCGTCTCGGGTCCCGCGTTGCTGTGGCTGTGGTGCAGGCCAGCAACTGTGGCTCCGATTCGACCCCTAGTCTGGGAACCTCCATATGCCGTGGGGGCAGCCCTAAAAAGAATAATAATAATAAAAAAAAATGTATTATCTCACTTCATCCTCTCAACCACCCTAGAGGCAGGTATTATTAGCCTCAGTTTCAAAAAGGAGTTTCTGAGAGGTTGCACTGCCCAAGATCACACAACAAGCCAGCCCTGTCTAGGGTCTGTGCACTCGCCATGTTGCCGAGCCGCCTCTGGTGGATGGAGCAGGGCTCATTCATTCACTCAGTGTTTATTGCCTGACAGCTGGGTGCCGTGTCTTCTTCTGAGCACTAACGACATGGCACTAAGCCAGAGACAAGGGTTCTGCTCTCACGGAGCTTCCATCCTAGCAGGCGGAGACAGACTACGAAAAATAAACAAGTAGGAACAAGATCATGTCAGATGTGAAATTTATGATAGGAATAAACCTGGGTAGTGTGATCACGTTAACGAGGTTAGACTATTTTAGAAACAGCTGTAGAGAAAGCCTCATAAGGAGGTAACTTTATGTTATGAGCTGAAAGATGAGAAGGAACCATTCCTGGGAAGAGCCGGGGGAAGAACATTCCAGGTGGAGGAACAACAAGTCGGAATGAGTTTGAAGCGTTGGCGCAGGTAGGAAATGGAGTTAGAGAACGAGGCAGAGGCCAGATCACAGCCCATGGCAGGCGATGGGAATTTTACTTTAGGTGCAAAGAAAAGCTGTTGGAGGGTTTTAAGAGGGTTTAAGAATGACATAGTTCGTTTTATTCAGAAATGATCATTCTGGCTGCTGTGGAGATGGGTTAGAAGTGGACCCAGGGGGACCCTGTGAGGTGCTCACACTGCAGCCCAGGTGAAAGAGGGAGGTGGCTTAGACCAGGGGAGCAGTGATGACGGAGACAAGGAGAGGATTCGGGGTGTGTTTCAGGGATCTGGCCGTAACCCCTTCAGTCGAGGACGCTGTGTAGGTGTGAACTCTGGGGAAGGAGAAAAGAATTAGCTCCCCCAGGTCACAGAACTTGGACTTTGTCAGCTGGACCGCAGGATATGTCTGGAATTTTCCATTATGGTTTTCTTCCTGTTTTTTGGCTATATTTCATAAAGTGCTTTTTGAAAAGGCTGATTGGCCTCGGGTGTGCTAAGGAAAACCAGCGGCAGAGATGGGAGCTTGTGGTGTCCTCTTCCACCTGGGCCCGACGTGGTAGAAGCAGTGGGGAAGCAGAGGGGAAGACCCCAGGAGGAGTGAGACCCCGGGGGTCAGAGTCAGGAGAGGGGCTGGCCCGTGTCCCCTCCAGCTCCCAGGCTTTCCTCAGAAGCTCTTCTCTGCTCCTGCCCCGAGGATTGCTTTAGTAAGAGGGGCTCCCCCAGGCCTTCCGCATTCTGCTCTTGGCTTCGTGCAGGAAAGGAGAGGGGCTAAGGTGCTGGCTCCAGTTGGGAGCTAGTACCCTCTCCCCTGGGACCCAGTCCCCCTCCCCTGATAGCTAGTACCCCTCCCCCTGAGCACCAGCACTGGACAGAAAGAGAGCTGGGCCCCCAGCAGCTGAGCCAGGGCCAAGGAGGTTCAAACCTCCCAAATCAATCTCTCCTTCCCCATCTTCCAACCCCATACCTGGCCTGGGAATTCTGGACCACATGGGGGTCCCATTCATTCCACCCACTTGATGGTACAAGGCCCCGTGGAGGGTGCTGGGGAGAGGAGGGCTGGGAGGAGACAGAGGTGAACAAAAAGATCTGGTTTCAGCCCAAGAACGTTCAGGCCTCTGCAAGGCAAGAGTGAACACCTAGGAAGACCTGCTCCCAAGGCTGCATCTGGGTGGGGCGGTAGCTGACAGACACAGAGAACCGAGTCACCTGGCCAAGAAGGATGAGGAGAAAGGCACAGAGAACCGTATGTGGCTTCCCAGAAGAAGAAAATACTTCCAAGTGAGGGGTCGAGTAAGGCTACTGGTGGAGGTGGGACTTGGGCCAAGCTGCAAAGAACAAGTATGTGGACCAGTGGTATTGGGAGAACGCAAGGTAGCCAGAGAGGTGGCTGGAGGAGGTGACACGAGGAAAGAAGGACGGGGAGGTCAGGTGAGGAGGGCTACGTCTTCCGCCGCATGGGCACTGGGAGGCTGACACCAGCAGGAAAGAAGGCCGGATGAGAGATGCGAGGCCGGGATCCTCATCCAAGCCCAGCCACGTGATCGTCTCTGGGAGGCAGGCAGCAGGCACCTGCGCCGAGGTTTGAGCTACTCAGTAGTGAGGTGCTGCAGCCCTGAGCCCCTCAGCTGCTGCTGACAGAGCATGGTTTTAAAGGGCCTGCTTCCAGAGGGCCCTTGACCCCTAGAGTCAGCCTGGCCTTCCTCCCCATGAGGTGCCTTCTCTGGAGCTCTCCTGGACACACCCGTCACAGGTGGTCGGGCAACCAGAGGAACTTACCTCAGAGCAGGTACAGCGCAGGCAGTACATTAGGCCCTGGGGCTCCAGGTAGGGGTGCCAGCTCTCGCCGGGGGCGTATCTCTTCCCATGGAAAAGGCAGAACATGTCTGGGCCTGGCAAACCAACCGGTGCTTTGTCAGTCCCAGGAGGCTCCAGTCCACAGTCCCCGCCTCACCCCTTCTTTCTGGCTCTCAGAAGGATGTCATCTGGACCATTCAGACAAGAGAGAACCCATGGGAAGGGTTCTCCTAGTCAGGGGTCCAGGATGCCTGAGTTGGAACATTAGCTTGACCACACACTTGCTGTGTGACGTTGGGCATGTCAGTGTCCGTCTCTGAACTTCTCTCACAGAGTGTTTAGGGACTCCAGAAGTAGAAATGCTTTCCAGATTTAAATTGTGGCATAAATGTTAGTTATTATGATTAGATGAGTAATCTGAGGCCCAGAGAAGCTAAACCACACCTCTAAGGACATGCAGCAAGTCTGTCATCAAGCAGAGATGACAGCCCAAGTCCCCTGACTCAGCGCAGTGCTCCTTCCGCCATCAGACACGTGCTTCCTTTTCCTTTGTCCCATTTTGCTCACTTATTTACTACATCTCTGCATCCTTCCCTCTCTTGCCCTCTGCTGCTCCCCTGCCTAAACACACAGGCGCACACGTGCACACACACACACAAAGGCCCTGTGACCTGCCTTTTGAACAAAGTGGCTGAGCAGCTTTCCTGCTTTCATACTGTGCTGTGCCATGTTGTTCAGTGAGCTCTGATGGAAAGTGCTAGAATTGGGAACACAAAGAGCTGCCGAGTGAAAGGTTGCCAGAAAACCGACTTTTAAATAGCCTTAAAAATAGTCATTGGTTCTATGACTGCACATCAGTTGATTATCTTTGTCAGCAGTTGTCAGTGTGTAGATGAATGCTTCTAAGAACAACTGAAATAGTCTGTTTCCTCCTGTGGGTTAGAAACCTCTCCTGCCATTCAGCTTTCCTGAAACCTCCACCCTCTTCTCGCTTAGCCCGTCAGTTGCCCCGTCATTCATCTTTCGAGCTCTCTCTAGAATACTCCTCACCTCCTGCCAGCTCAGCGCCCAGCTCTGGGTCAGGGATTCAGGTCAGACAGGGTGGCCCCCTGCCCGGTCCCTCTGCCTCTGGCCCCGAACCTGCCAACCCTCCTCCTGGTGATTTTTACAACCCAGAAAAGATGCTGTCAGTCCTACAAAAAAAAATCTCCATTATCCAAAGAATAACCTAAGTTCTTTTAGGGGAGACTCCGGGAGGCTCAGCACAAGCTAATTGTCCGTAAAGTCTTGTTGAATTAGATGCAATTGAAATTTGGAGATGGGAACCAACATTTATTGACGACATTCTCTCTGCATAAATTACTTGTCTTATTAACATCAATGTTTTGAAAATGAAGTTGGATCACACTTGGAAAGTGCTTACTTAGCCCAGTGCCTGACTTGGCGGGATGCTATGATGATGATGACAGACATAACAACGACCTTGCAAGAGGAATAGCATCACCTGTTCCAGACTCTAGAGGATAAGGTCAGTTTTACAGGCATCATTCACTGGCACTGTCACCATAGTTATGCGAAAACTAGATAAGAAAACTGAGGATCCCAGAGACGGAGTGACTTGCCGGAGGCCACCCATCTGTTGATTTGAACCCAGGACCCCAGGCTCCCAAGCTGAGATACCTTCAGTTCACATGCCCCACTACAATTTTTTGCCTAAATCCAGGCTCTAGTGTCTTCTCTCGGCCCAACTGGCCACCGTCCCCCTTTCCCTATGTTTTTCTCTTGGTCCCCTGTTGATTTCAAATCTAGAGGTTGCCTTTTTTTTATTTTTTTATTTTTTTTTTGCTTTTTAGGACCACACCCATGGCATATGGAGGTTCCCAGGCTAGGGGTCGAATCACAGCTCCAGCTGCCAGACTACACCACAGCCACAGAAACTTCAGTTCCCAGCTGAGTCTGAGAGCTACACCACAGCTCACGCAATGCCAGATCCTTAACCCACTGAGCGAGGCTAGGGATCGAACCCACAACCTCATGGTTCCTAGTCGGACTGTTTCCCCTGTGCCATAATGGGAACTCCTAGAAGTTGCCTTTCATGCCTCCTCCGGCACATTTTCTAGAGTCTCACACTTTCTGAATCGTCCTCTTAGCCGTTTACACCCGCAGAATGGCAGAGCACTGAGAGCAGCACAGCAGCAGGGGCAGCTGACCTGTGAGGCAGGAATTCCCTGTCTGTGTTGCGGGGGGGCTCAGCCCCTTGGCACACACCTCCCGGGGGACAAGAGCTAAGGGCCATTCCTAGCCTTTAGAAAGTTTCTTTTGTGAGAAGCTGAGACCAGCCTCCCCCTGGCTCCCTGCACTGCTTCTGCTTTGCCTCTTGGGCCTCGAAGAACAAAGATCCGAGGCCATGGTCACGAGATGCCCTCAGGGTCTGTGCTTCGACAGACAGCCACTGGGGACCGTGGCTCATTTGCCTCCTCACGCCCTCCCCAGCCCCTAGAGTAGAGGGGGGATCACACAGCAGATCCCATTCCCAGCGAGGCCCCGACTGGCCCGTATCAAATGAGCTGTGTTTATCTCCCAGCCTCCGCTGGCAGAGAGGGCGGGACACAGGCCCAGCTGGGGTGCCTGTCAGAGCCAGCCCAACTCTCCAAGGACTGAATAATGTCTTTCTTCCTCAGTCCCCTCCCCCAACCAGGGAAGGGGGCCATTGCAACACTGCTGTGGCCTTAGGTCTCAGCCCTGTTGCTGAAGAAACCCTGTCCCACCTCCCTGCAGGTCTGTAGCCTGGCCCCTGTGCCAGCTGGCACCTTCCCCCTCCCCGCCTGCTCGGAGCATGAAGACAGAAAGAAGGTCCACAGTTATTCTCTGGCAATAGCCGAGAATGTGTGGAGCCTGGCGAGCCATCCCTCAACCCCAGGAGCCACAACCCCTAGCCCACCATGCCTCCCCCCTTCCCCCCAAGGTGAGAGGCACCAGGAAGGGTGCCATTGCCTGGACGCTCTCTTCTAGGGAGATGAGTGCCCGGGGCCAGGCCAGACCAGGCAGAGGAGGACCTGCCAAGACCGCAGGCTGCCTCCGTCCCGCGGTCCTGGCACTCGCCCCCATCCTTGCTCACAGGGCTGGTGGAAGGGACTCTAGCTCCTATTCCACAAATTCACTGTACAATGTTGAGGAAGGCTCTTTCTTCCCTTCTCTGAGCCTCAGTTTCCCATCTACAAAGTACAGGGAGGGAGTGAATTTTTGATCTTCAAAGATTTTCTGTACAGATGGTTTATGAATCCATGATTTCAAAAGTCTGTGACTCCAAGGCTCTAGGTTTCTGAGATTCAAGATTTGAGAATTCCAGGCTTCTAAGAGGCTACAATTCATTAGAATATGAAGCTTCTAGAATTATATGATATTATGGTTCTAAGATTTGATCCTTTCAAGCTTCCGTGATTTAGGAGGTGTTGAAGGTCCCATGTACCTAGGCTCTTTTTTCTTTCTTTTTTTGTTTTTTTTTTTTTTTGAGGACTTTCAGCTGTTTTACTTTTCCCCTTTCACACAAAACAAAGTAGAAGAAACAGTATTAAAACTACAAAAGTAGTTAATTGGTAGAACACACAAACCGAAAAAAAATCCAGATAGGAAGACAAGCTTTTTTACAATGAAGAAACACATGTAAATTAAGATAGTTTGTAGTTTTCATATAATACATTAAAAAAGTCAAACATGTGCTTCATGGGTGCCACTGTTCATAGCAACAGTGAAGGGGATAAAACAACACATATTTAGGGACAGATACACCACAAAGTCCAGGGTTCAATGTCCAGAGTCCTGGGTTCCATCAATAGATGGGTGGCTTCAGGCAAGTTACTTGGTCTCTATGATCCTCAGGTTTTAGAGCATCAGGGCAATAAATTCACAAACTGTATTACAGCTAGTCAATCAGAGTTTGAGAAGTGTTCTCAAATTCTTAGGGGCTCCAAGGAGCTCCAAGGTGGGCTGGGCTGAGGTTCAGGCAGC
Organism: Catagonus wagneri; assembly: GCA_004024745.2. Classification (NCBI taxonomy): domain Eukaryota; kingdom Metazoa; phylum Chordata; class Mammalia; order Artiodactyla; family Tayassuidae; genus Catagonus; species Catagonus wagneri. The sequence continues at coordinate 7,135,712 of PVHT020000037.1, read as the reverse complement.
CAGGGTGGCCGATCCTGAGAGACATGGAGAAGGAGGCCAAGTTTGTTTCTCACGTCCCCTCCCTTCCCAGCTACTCCCTTTGTGTCTGTGGCCTCGCACTCCAGCCCTGGCCTTGGTCCTGCCCTGCTTCTTCTCTCCACCCCGCCACCATGGGTTCTCCACCCCTCATCTCTCTCCAGTTCAGGGGCCAGCAGTGCCTTCTCTCAGGGGACTTTAGGAATTAAGGGTCCCTGGCAGTGATGTCTAACCCAGGAAAAAGAAGTCAGTGGAGGAAGTTTTTGCTTGAGCACAACTGGCCCTGTTCCCAGCTTTAAAGGAGGAGAGAAGAGCTAAAGTGGGACAGGTCTCGTACCCCTCAAAACCCCTCACTTGGTGGACGTGATAGTCTCCAGACCTGGCTTTGGGGCCTGACAGACCAGGGTCCAACTTGGATGTGGCTTTTGTCTGCAGCCTGCAATTAGACAAGCTATTTAAACATTGTAGGCCTCAGTTTCCTTATCTGTTAAATGGGATTAGTCATAACTTCTACCTTTGGGGTTCTTGCAGAATTAAATCACATAATATATGTAAGATGCCTGATGCTTACCACGTATTAGATACTTAATTAAATGGTAGGATCAAAACAAACAGGCAAAAAATCAGATCTGGGTGCTGACCCCAATCTTCCCTAACAGTCTGTTTCTCATGGAACTCCTTTTACTCCCAGAATTCTGTGGGCAGCCCCCAGGTACCTCTTAGGGCAAGGACATCATGGTACCTGCCATTAAGGTCAAATTTCCCAGGTCTCAGAGTTCCCATTGTGGCTAGTATCCATGAGGTTGTGGGTTTGATCCTTGGCCTCACACTGTGGGTCGGGGATCTGGCATTGCCGTGAGCTCTGGTGTAGGTCACAGACGTGGCTCAGATCTAGCACTGATATGGCTGTGGTATAGGCAGCGGTAGCTCTGATTAGACCCCAGGCCCGGGAACTTCCATGTGCCGCAGGTGTGGCCCTAAAAAGCAAAATATAAAAATAATAAAATAAAATAAGAAAAAAAAAATTTCCCAGGTCTCAACCTTACCAACCCCGTTTCCTGTGGCTCCCACTCACGAGCCAGACTCCCTCAACACCCCCTCTACCTGCACAGGTCTCAGGCTGGGGTACAGACATGAAAGTGGTCAGAAAGGTTGGAGGAGAGGATGGGAGGGCAGGTGTGAGGGACCAGAGATCAGGCTGGAGAAAAAGGCAGAGGCTCCTGAGGGGCCTCGAGAGCCCCAAGGGCAAAGAGGGGGCCACAGAAAGGCTTTCAACTGGGGTATGCCTGTGGTCAGGTTTGCAGTTTATTGTGTTATTGTATTTCATGTTGCCTTTTTAGGGCTGCACCCGCACCATATGGAAGTTCCCAGGCTAGGGGCTGAATTAGAGCTGTACCTGCCGGCCTACACCACAGCTCACAACAACTCCGAATCCTTAACCCACTGAGTGAGGCCAGGGATCAAACTCATGTCCTCATGGATACTAGTCAGATTCATTACCACTGAGCCACAACAGGAACTCTCAGGTTTGCATTTTATTTAATTAATTAATTTATTTGTCTTTTTAGGGCCATACCTGTGGCATATGGAGGTTCCCGGGCCAGGGGTTGAATCAGAGCTGTAGCCGCAGGCCTACGCCACAGCCACAGCAACTCCAGATCCTTTAACACCAGATCCTTAACCCACTGAGTGAGGCCAGGGATCGAACCCCCCATCCTCATGGATGCTAGTCAGATTCGTTTCCACTGGAGCTATGATGGGAACTCCATAGGTTTGCATTTTAAAATCACCGCTGTGTCCACATGCATGGAGGATGGATTGGAGAGGAAGCCTGGAGGCAGAGAGACGGCGGGGGCGGAGGGGGGGGGCTGTTATAGTCGTCTGTTTGGAGACTCTGCTAGTCTAGACTAAGGAGGAGCTCTGCTGCTGGACAAAGTACAGACCTGAGGGGCACTTGGCCGGTACAGCGGGTGGGCTTTCGGACAGACGGACTCTGGGTGGTGAGGATGAAGGGCAGTCAAGGATGGGACTGAGGTTTCGGGCCCGAATGACCAGGTGAATGCAGGGTTCTGGGCGCATTAGGCAGTCCGTGTTCTTATCATTAGTTTTGGTGTGTTATTATCATTAGCAACATTAGTTCCTGCTCTTCATTCATTTATTGAGCATCTTTTATATCAAGACTTCCATGTCCACGAGCCTGGTACATGACTGAGTAAGACACAGTCCCTACCCTCCAGGGGCTTACAGCCTAACGAAGAAGGCAGACATGATACATACAGTTGCTGTGATATCATATTGATGTGATAGAGGAAACAAGGGATATTCGGGGAAGGCCTCCCTGAGAAGCTGCCTGAGCTGGATGTTGAAGGAGTTAAGGTAGAGACGGGGGAGTTCTCGTCGCGGCGCAGCGGAAATGAATCCGACTGGGAACCATGCGGGTTCGATCCCTGGCCGTGCTCACTGGGTTAAGGATCAGGTGTTGCCATGAGTTGTGGTGTAGGTCGCAGACGTGGCTCGGATCCTGTATTGCTGTGTCTGTGGCGTAGGTCGGCAGCTGTAGCTTCAGTTGGACCCCCTAGCCTGGGAACCTTCATATGTCGCAGGTGTGGCCCTAAAAAGCAAAAAAGAAAGAAAAAAGAAAAAAAAATGTAGAGACGGCAGAGCAAGGGCTGCACGCAAAGGCTCAGGGAGAGGGAGGTAGCTGGAGCATGGTGGGTGCTTGCACCCCTTCCTTCAGGGAGCACCCACTTGGATAGGCCATAGCCAAAGCTCTGTACCTAGCTGGATACCGTCTTAAAGTGACTGGGCTTTGCTAAATTCAGGGGAGCAGTGTCTATCAGGCAGACTCTGACATCTGTTACTGTCTTACCATGTCACCACAGCCTGTCATGAGCAAGCTCCCACTGGTTTTCCACCAGAACTCTCTGTGGCGACCCTTTGTTCAGCCTCCTCTCCTCTTGCTAAATTTCTCACCCCCACCCTCACCTACACGGAGCTCTCTCATGCCTCTGAACCTTTGCGCATGCTCTTTCCTCTGCCTGGAAAGAGAAACACTCCCTACCTCCAGTGTTTGACCCTCGTCCCCCAAAGCCTGTTTAGATGCCGCCCTGTGAAGCCACTCCAACCTTCCAGGCCACTGGCCAGTCCTCCCCTGGGGCTCGCACAGAACTGAGTTCGGCCTGCTGTCACAACCTGCCTCACACGGGAGTAGGAGTACTTATTGAATGGCTGCCTCTTCCTTCCTAAACTGCGGGCTCCTTGAGAGCAAGGACTGGATCCACTCATTTTTGTACCCATTCATTTTTGCAGAGCCTACAAAGAGCTGGCACTTGATAAATGAACGCATGATGAAAGAATGGAGTTAAAGGAGGTTCTGGGAGAGGAGGTGGTTGACTAAGGTAAGATCCTTAAGCCTGGGAACCTATTGCTTCACTATGGACTAGGAGAACCAGGTTCCTCTCAGCACTTTGACCTTGCCACCTAACGGGAATCAGCTTTTGACCTCCCCTTTCTAGCTCCCTTCATCTGACTTCCCAAATTACCCAGCAAACTAAACACCGTGTACAGAAAAGGCCAAGAGCTTGGGCAGGTCTGTGGATGAGCGATTCCATGATTTTCACATGGAAGTCAAAAAATCCCAAACTGTGCCATCCAAGGGCATCTCACACTCTGCCTCGCAGCCTTCACACTACGATAAAGGTCTCTTAGGGGTCGGCTGGGAGGGAGTAGTATGGCTGGGGATTCTTCCAATAGGAGGCAGAAAAGACACACAGAAAGAAGCTTCTGGGCTGCAGGAGAAGGCCATGAAAATGGCACTAGGTGGAGCTCAGACTGGAACTGCGGCTGGCCCGTCCCCAGCCTGTGAGAACTTGGGAAACCCGAGCGAGCCAGCCTGTGCGGGAATGTGAGAAGTTTATATCTTTTCCCTCCCGCCCACACAGCCACACTTTATTTATTTATGGTTCCCTTTTCACACAAACAAACTTACTCCCCTCGGAGACGAAAGCTCTGCTCTGGGCACCAGCACGCGCTGGGGGAGGCCTCCTGAGGGAATCAGAAGTGAAAACCTTGGCTCCTTGGTGGCTGAGCCCTGCATCCCAGGGAAGGGCCTCACTTCTCTGAACCTGAATCCTCATCTGGTACAGGACAAATATTCAGGAGAACAGAAGGACCTCGAAGGAGACAGTCATCAAACCAAGAAAGGCAGCTCTGTGGCCTGGCGAGGGCCTGGGCCAAGAAGAGACTATTTGTTTTCCATTCTGCCTTGGGCATATGCACTTAAAAATTCACAGAATCTTAGAAAGTTAGGGACTAAGAGATGATGCCTAATCCGCTGTTTTACAGATGTGGACACTGAATCTCAGAGAGGGATTGGGACTTCAGATCTGGGTGGGTGGGGGCTGTTTATAGGAACACCCATCTCCTAAGGGACAGAACCAGAATAAATGGCTTTAAGCTGCAAACCAAAGGATTCAGGTGAGACATGAGGAAGAATCCCGACTATGAGAATGGGTCACAGAGGAAGTGTGTGGAACAGCATACTCTGGGGATGGGATCTCTGCGTTGCACCTCCCAGCGGCACTATTTGCACACCAGTCCTTTTCTTTGGGAGTCCAGAGAATTCGAGGTCCCTCTCTCCCAGAGCCTGGCGCCACGGCCAGCGGCAGGGGGAACTTGAGAGGCCAGTCCTGGAACAGGTGCAGCAGCTGGAGCAACTGCACAGCTGCTGCCAGGCTCCTGCTCAGCAGCGGACAAGCCAGTGAATGAGACAGAGACCTCTACTGGTGGAGGGAGGAGGTGCAGAACCTCCTAGACAGACCCAAAGAGGGGCGACTGGAGTCAGATGCCAGGCCTTCCCCCAGGTGCCCCCTGCACCCCCGTGTACATCTGACAGGTGGATAGGGATGCGACTAAGCTGAACAGCAGGGAAAGCTCCCCACTGGCAGGTCTCCCTCCGTGCTGTATCGTCCCAGACCCTCTAGGCACTTTCTGTTGGTTTCTGTCTGAGGGTCTGTCTGTCTATCCATCCCTCCCTGGCAGGGCAGGAATACCATGCTGCAGACCCACTCGCCTCCAACTCCCTCTCCAAACGTCAGAGTGGACTCTGGACTAAGTAACAGCATCTTTGGATCTTAGAGTCTCAGAATCGGGGGATGTAAAGCTGCAACGGTTCTCAGCGATAACGTCTTTGACCCCAACCGTCTTGCTTTACAGCTGGGAACTCAGGGGCAGAGAAAGGCAACCTGCCTGGGGATTGATGACAGAACCAGGGCTGGAGCCCTGTCCTTCCTGTTCCAAATTTTCTCTCATTGTACCACAGGAGCCCCTTGCTGTTCCATCTCTGCTGCTGGGGTTTGGGGTTTTGTCCACTGGGAACAAAAACACTGATTCCCATATTATACATAACCCTTGGAAATAGAAGGGCCAATGTTTTACTCTCTCCTAAAGTCAGGACTGGTTGTCAAGGAAGACGAGAGAGCAGAAGCATGCTGGCCACCTTAAAGTGGGGGCGGCTGTGTTATCATTAGTAAGGGAAGAGGACAAAGAAGAGGTGCTTCCGTGTGCCCTGGGGAGGGAGTCAGGATACTGGGCAGGTTCTCAGTCCAAAGATGGATGCAGGGATGGGTACCTGAAGCAATGGACGTGCACACATGCAGCTCAGCCTGGGACTAGGGTCAGTACTGGTCAGAGACCAGGTCAGAGATCCACCCTGGTGAAGGGCTCCACCTGCGTGTGGAATTGAGGTTCAGTCTATGGTAACATCTGAGGATTAGGGCTCAGTCTGTGGCTGGAGTTAAGACTCATTTTGGGCTGGGATCAAGGCTCAATCTGTGGCTGGAAGTACAGCCAAGGATAGAACAACCTTTATGTGAATAACTTTGTACCTCAAGTGAGGAGCAAGCTGCCACACGTGTTCACAGGGCCTTGGCCTTCTGCAGGACTGCTCCACCTCAAGTCAGATGCCACATGGGTTTGAGAATTTCCAACCATTGGCCCGACCTCTTTTTTTTTTCTTTTTAGGGCCGCACCCACCACATATGGAGGTTCCCAGGCTAGGGGTCGAATCAGAGCTGTAGCTCCCCAGCTACACCACAGCCACAGCAACACCAGATCCATGCTGTGTCTGCGACCTAAACCACAGCTCACGGCAATGCCGGATCCTTAACCCACTGAGCAAGGCCAGGGATCAGACCCACGTCTTAATGGATGCCAGGCGGCTTTGTTAACCACTAAGCCATGACAGGAACTCCCACGGCCCCACAAAAGATGTCACTAAGAGGTTTCTTACCTACCACAGGCGTGAGATTTTGTGAACTAAATGTACTAAACTAAGATGAGGACTTTCATAGGAGACTTCAAATAAGATTTTGGCAAATGACTATAGGGTTGTTTCTAGGTTCACAGATGGTTATTTAGCACAACACAAAAGGAGGCTCAGAGAAGGAAAGAGATTTGTCCTAATTCACATAACTCGTAAGTGACAAATCAGGGACTAGGATCCAGGTCTCCCTTCTTTTCTTTAATAAATTTGCTACGTGACCTTGGGCAAGTCAACTCTCCCTTTCTGGGCTTCAGTTTAACTATAGGGTTTGGTACATCGAGGGGGAGAAGCAGATGTTTTTCAAAGGTTCTTCTAGCTCTGACATCCCAGAGTCTTCCACCCCTCTGACTAGCAGTCCGCCTCACCTTCACAATCCTGCTCTGAGATTTTTCTTGCATGCCATTGGGGAACAAGGCTCCAGACAAGGGGGATGGAATACTGGCAGCGCCTAGTGAGAAATATGGCCTGAAGGCTGGTGGAGGATCATGGGAGGGGAGAAAAGAGTGGATCAGACTGTGGGGAGAGTTTGCTGGAAGAGGTATGACCTAAGCAAGGGTGCAGAGGGCTGACAGGCAAGCCAGAGTGGTGCGGGCAGGACACGAGCAATCTGCAGAAAGATCTGGTTCTGGAACATCTTTCTAAGATGCACCCAGGGCAGTGATACCAAGGAAAGCCTTGGTGGGGGGGGCGGGGCTTGAGAGCAACATGCCAAGTGGAAGGGAAGCAGGCGTGGAAGGCATCCTGCACTAAATCTCTTTTAAGAAACAACAGGAAGGTGTTAGGAGGAAACCTCCAGGGCTTCGGGCGGGGGAGGAGACATCGAATGAGTAGCAGGCATTGTGCTGGGCATGCTGACACAGTTACCTCCTTTAATCCTCCCAAGAAACCTTTGGGCTCCGAGTGAGCACGTGTCTTACACAGATCCAGAAACTGAGGCTCAGAGAAGTTGTCACTTCTGAAAAATCACACAGCTACTAAAGGGCAGAGCCAAGACTTGAACCAACACTGGGCTCTTTTCAGGACTCGTTACTAAGGACTTCTATGAGTCTCAGGCTGCCGGCAGCCTGCCCTCATGAGCAGAGACAAGCATGAAACAAAATCCAGCACTGCCAGCTCCAGAAAGTCATGTGCAAAAGAAGGCAGAGAAGGGGAAGCTAAGCTGTGCAGAAGAAAGAGCTCTAGGCTGGGAAGCTAGGGTCTTGATCCCAGGCTGCACCTGGTGTAACCTGGAGCGAATCCCTGCACCTCCTGGGTTTCAGTTTCTTTATCAGGTATGTCAGGGTTTCACCTAAGCGCCTTCCTTCTTTTAAGGAGAATCTCTTGTTCTCCATCCTCATAGCATTCCAAGAGACCGCCAGAGGATCAGGAGGAGGTCCACCAGCCTATTGTGGAAACAGTGAGGAAACTGAGGTTCAGAAGGATTTTATAAAAGATTTGAGATTATACTGTATCCAAGTGGAGAAGCATCAATTACGGAACATGTTTTTCAAGAACTTGCCATGGACCAGCTAGTTGTTGGTGCTGGTTGCTTTCCACATTTTTCTCAAATTCAATCCTCACAACAGTCCTGGGATTTTTCACTCCCATTTTATAGACTGGGAAACTGAGACTCAGAGATGTGCCCACCAAGCCGGCCCCTTATCAGCTGGTATTCAGTAGATCTGGGATAATGAAGACCCTGGTGCCCACTGTGCCCTGCTGCATCCCAGGGTCTCACAGCTCCTAACCAGGGTTCCTTCCAGGTGCTGCCGGGCAGAGGGGGAACATGGAACATAGGATTGGGAATTGGAGAGCTCTGGCTGTGGATGTCTCATTGGCTTGGTCAACTAAACTTGAGCAAGTTTCTTCTCTCAGTCTAAGTTTTCTCCTCTGTAAAACGCAAATGATATTACCCACCTCACGGGAGTGTTGTGAGCATCAAAAGAGAAAAGGAATAGCGAGGTCATCCTAGTTAGCTCAGTCTTTCCACCCGCTCTCTTTAAATGCAGTAGCCTCTTCATCACGCCTTTGCAGCCAAACATACCAGACTCTCCACGAGGAATAAGCATTCCCCCCACCCCGGCATCTGCGCCCGGCCCCCCAAAGCACAGTTCCCTGTCTTCTCTCCCGCTGCTCTCAGTCCCCTCATCCTCAGATCCGTTGTAGCAGTCCCTTGGCTCTGCGTCTTGCCGAGTTCCCCCTGGTCTCCCAGACTCATCAGCTCACGCTGGTCGGCAGAGGAGTCTCCACCCTCCGGGCAGGTGCTCCCTGGATGATTGTCAGAACAGCCTAGGATCCCAAGTTCTGGCACTTTCTCGCACATCCCCGGGGGGGCTCGCATCTCTCTCCCGCCTACCCGGCACCCCCACCCCACTACTTACGGGCTCGTGCGTGGGCGTCCAAGGGGAACCAGAGCAGCGCGAGTCCCAGCAAGGAGGAGAGGAGCCTTACCTCGGGAACCATCCTTCCTCCTCCCGGGGCCAGGCCTCCGGGCGCTGATCCGGGAGAGAGTGAGAGGAGGGGGGACACTGAGGCACGGGGCCACAAAGCAAGCCACGGACCCAGAAAGGGCCACTGCTGCCGTGGAAGCAGAGTCACGAAGAAGGTGGTGAGGGTAGGAAAGGCAGGTCCGAGGGGGGAAGGAGAGGACGGTGGAAGGGAATGGAGGGGGAAAGGTGGAGAGAAGGAGGAAGGTATGCAAGAGGGAAAAGCAATTAAAGCGACGGAGAAAGTGAGAGGGAGCAGAGGAGAAGAAAGACGGGAGAGGACAAGGCTGTGCGGAGCGCGCAACGTTGGGCGAGGCGCGCGGGACCGGCGGGCTGCTCCGGGCGCGCTGGCTAGACGCAGCCGGCGCCCCCTGCTCTCTGGGCTCGGGCTCGGGCTCGGGCCGTGGGGTCCTGGGGCCCGGCGAGGCGGCGGTACCCGCGGCGGCGACGGCGCGGCGGCCGCGGGGGGAGGCTGCGCGCGGGCCGGCTGTGCACGGCAAGGGCGCCAGGCGCCGCGCTCGGGCGCATTTGTACTTTGCCGCGGGAAGCAGGCAGCCCCAGCCTGGCGCTGGCCCGGCGCTGGCGCCTCCTCTGGGGGCACCGCGGGCTCGGTGGATTGGCCACCCGAGAAACAGGCCCACTCTCCCCCTCCTCTCTCGTGCCGGTCTCTGGGACCAACGCTCCAGGCGCGGCGCCGAGAGGAGGCGAGGGGGCTGGGGAGGGGGAAGGAGCCACCCGGGCCACGGATTTTTAACCCCTGACTCCCCGCGGCGCCCAAACTGCACGAGGATGGAGCCCAGTTAAGCTTCTGGTGGAACTTTCGGGGGAGGGGGAGGAGGAGGTGTCGGGGTCCGGAGAGGGAAAGCGGGCGCTCAGGTTAGAGAGCTCCGCGGGCGTGTGCCCCAAACTCCGCCTCTTGATGGAACCGGGACACTTGCTCTTCTGAATTATGTTTGTGGTCTTGGCCACTCCATCTCAGAGTCTGTTTCCCAGATCCCAATACTAAAATTAGGGTCTTGGTATATTTTATTATTTTTAATGTCTCCCCAGAAGTTTTGAACATGAGTTGAGATAATGAACATCAAAGCCCTTAGATCTCGAAAAGAAGGGGTCCTAAGTCCAGGCGCCTGGAATGCTCTTACCATTTACCCCCAAGCCCAGCTGGATCCGTGGTCCTTCCTCTGGGGGTCTTCCTCTGCTCCCCGCCCCCCTTACTCCCAAAGCAGGACACGCCTTTTCTTGGCCTCTGCAGTAAGTCCTGCACCTCTCTGACAGTGTTGGTCATCCTCAGTTCTCTTCAGTAACTGCTTTTTGTCAAAGTGTTGTCTTTCTTACCAGAAGGTGAGCTCCCCAAGGGCAGGGCCCTGGAGCTTCCCACTCCAGCCCATGGTTGGTGCACCAGACCTCGTGTTGAATGAGTGAATAAATTCATAGGACCTAAGAAGAGAACAACCTCTGCCCAGAGGAGTAACACTCAGATTCTGAACTCAAGAGCACAGAGCCCTTGTTCCAGCTCCCTCTCCAGCTTGCTTGGACATCTTGGGTAAGTTTATCCATCCCCACTTTGCACCTCAACTTCCTGCCCAGCTTCTCTTGCAGAGTTGCTGGAAACTCCGGCGAATGTTGGAGGGGAGAAGACTGGGAAGAGTAAGAGATGAGGTGAGATGTTGAACTGCATCCCACTTGGGTAGGGAATCGCATTTCCAGGTTGAAATGCTTCTGACTGGCTGTCTATAAGGATAACTTCCTAGGCTGAGGCTGGGCTCCCATCCGCTGTGCAGCCAGGCCATCGCCTCCAGAACAGAGGGCCCTGGGAGGAACCAGCGATCCCAGAAACAGAGCTTCTCCGGGGCTCTCGGAGTCAGAGACAAACCTGATCTGCCCCTGGGGTGCCTTCAGGCCGAATTTCTCCCACTCCAACCTGGCCAGCCACTTCCTCTCCCCTGAGTATCCTTTATTTTAATGGTTAATGAGAGCTACATATGTCATCATGCTTCCCTTTTGCCTATGCTTTCAGGGAACTCAGAGTTAAATTAGTGTTTAATTGCAGAAATGACCTCATCTGAAGGATCCGGAGCAGAGGTCTTTTCCTTTCTCCATCTCTGTTATACACATAGATTCATGTCTTAGGTATAAGAGGTGGATTAAGATTGGCAGAGTTCCTGCTGTGGCGCAGCGGGTTAAGGATCTGGCATTGTCACTGCTGTGGCATGGGTTCAGTCCCCGGCCCAGCACCGTGGGTTAATGATCTGGCATTGCCACAGCCGAGGTGTAGGTTGCAGCTGCAGCTCAGATTCAGTCTCTGGCCCAGGAACTTCCATATGCCATGGGTATAGCCAAAAAAAAAAAAAAAAAAAAAAAAAACCACACAAAAGACTGGCATCCCCTTCATCCTATCCATTATCTTTCAGAAAAAGTTCTCTCCTGTGAGACAAAAAAGGGTTCTCAGCCCTCCTCCCCATCTTTATTGTCCTCAGAGTTCAGGCCATCATCACCCCCTGCTAGATGTTCCTAACAGCCTCTTAACAAGTCTTCCACCCCTAGCGTGAACCCCTCTGGTCCATTTTCCTCGCAGCTGCTATAAAAATTATGTAGATCGTTTCTACTGACAAATCTGATCACATTGCTTTCCCACTTAAAACCCGTTACTGGAAATAAAAAATAACGTTAAATGCAATGTGATATCCTGGATTGGATTCTGGCACAGTAAAAGGACATTAGTGGAAGGAGTTTCCTGGTGGTGCAGTGGGTTAAGGATCTGGCATTGCTGCAGCTGTGGTACAGGCTGCAACTGCAGTTCGAGTTCAGTCCCCAGTCTGGGAACTTTTGCATGCCATATGTGCAGCCAAAAAAAAAAAAAAAAAAAAAAGGAACATTAGAGGAAAAAGTAGGAAATAAAGTCTATATTTTAGTTAATAGTGATTTATCATTAGTTTTTTTTTCTTCCCTTTTCCTTTTTCTTTTTTTGGCCGTACCTGTGGCACATGGGAAGTTCCCAGGCCAGGGACTGGGCCCACACTACAGTTGCAGTCTGTATGATAACTATGACAATGCCAGATCCTTAACCTGCTGCACCACGGGGAACTGACCAACATGGATTTCTCAGTCTTGACAAATGTGCCATGGCCATGTGAGAGGATAGCATTGAGGGAAACAGGGAAAGATACATGATTCTGAGATAAAAACTCTATTCTCTGCAATTTTTCTGACAACCTAAACTCCTTCCAAAATAAAAGTTTATTAAATAAATAACAGAATACAACACGATTGGCTCCCCATCATTTACGGCTTACAATCTAAGACTGTTAGCACTGGATTCAAGATCCTTGATGCTTTGGCACCTACTCCCTGTTGCCACACATTGTGTGTTCTCACCAGCCATTCACCTCCCCACACTGGCTGTGCATTTCCATGCCTGCACAGCTTGTCCATGTTTTCCTTCTGCCTGGACTATCGTTCTCCTCCTTCCTCTGGCGAATTCTGTTTTATTTTTCAAAAATCGGCTCTGAGTCACTTCTCTCCCTGAGGCCATCCCTGGGTCCCTCAAGCAAACTGGATCTTTGGTAGTGCTTTTTTTGTGTGTGTATGTCTTTTTAGGGCCACACCCGTGGCATATGGATGTTCCCAGGCTAAGGGTCAAATTGGAGCTGTAGCCACAGGCCTACACCACAGCCATAGCAATGGGAGTTCCCAGATCCGAGCCGCATCTGTGACCTACACCACAGCTCATGGCAACACCAGATCCTTAACCCACTGAGCGAGGCCAGGGGTCAAACTTGCATCCTCATGGATCCTAGTCAGATTTGTTTCCGCTGAGCCACGATGGGAACTCCTGGTGGCACTCATATTGTAGCTCTTGCACTGTAAATATTTGCATTTCCATCCTGCGCTCTGAGGGCAGGGGTCTTTTTTTCTCATTGACACCTGTTTTTTCAGCACTTAGCAAAGTCTCTGACACTCAAAGATACTGATAAATACTTGTTTCATGAATGAGTGAAGACCTCAGTGATGTGAAGAGTTACTATGCTTTCACGGGAGAGCCTTCAGCTTCCGCACTGCCCTCAGCTTTAATCAGTGATTGATATAAGAAACAAGCCCTTGAGGGCAGTTTCTGTGTCTTCTGCAGAAATGTTATTGAGGATGGTTGTCCCTGTGTTATCTAATATCCTTTTAGAAAGGAGATTTGATAAAATCTTCCAAATTCTAGTCAGGCCACAAAAAATATATATATATTTACTCACAGTAATTTGTTGCACCAAATTTGCCTGGCACCTGCTTGCTTCCCTCCTAGGTGGCCCACGGCACTGTTGGACAGCTCTGTTAGAAAATTCTTCAGCTGAAATCTGATTCTCTGAGATTCCCCACGTGGCTCCTTGCTCTGCTCTCAGGGCTGTGCACACAGGACAAGCCAAGTCCTTTGATCTTTTGAGAGGTCTACAGAGACTGAGGCAGAGAACCCCTCTTCCATACTCTCGTCCTTACCACCTCTGGACCCTTGACCCCTCTTGCCACGTTAAACTTTCTCTCTCTTCAAATACGCTTAGTACTGTTTTGCCACACGCCTCCCCAGCGCCTCTGCACATTATGTTTCTTCTAATACATTCCTTCTACCTCCTCCATCTGTCTGGCTTATTTTTCCAGGATCAAGGTAAAGCTCACTCATTTGACAGTTATTGAGAGCCAGGCCTGTCCCAGGCACTGTGCTGGGTACTAAGGAAACCATGGAGAACAGGACACTGATGCTTCTAGTCCAGATTCTCGCCAAAGTCTCTTTTACGACTTTCTGTCCTTCAAGCTTCTCCATTATATCTCCGTTAGAGCACTTATCACATCATATCATCCAAGGGTTTATGTCACCTCCTCTAAAGCGAGGACATACACTGTTATTTATCTGATATTTTCCCTCACCCTCAGCACACAGCTTGTACATAGTAGCGACTAAATAAAAGGTCTATTCAACAATATTCTTGTTCTTTCAAATAGTACTCTTGGGACCTGTTATTTGTGGCTAATTGGCCTTCTCCTGGGCTGCAGGCTGCTTGATTCTGTAAAAGTCGCATAAACTAAGAATCATAGAGTTCGGTGTCAAGGACAGGCTTCTTAACTCGGTCCGCTTAATTCTGTAAGATTCTAAAAGCAGGTTTGCCACATGAGAGTTAATTTAAGAAGACTAGATGCTACACTAGTGGTGTGCTGACAAATGTTCAACAACCAGCTCTTCAGGGGAAAAAAGCCCTGGTTTATAGCATTTGCCAGTTTCCATGGTGTAAATACTCCCATCCATCATAGCCATTCTCAGGCTATCAAAGGCATCACTGAACGTGCAGTTGACATGCACAATTATGCAGCATTTCCATCATGCTGATACTAGAGTGGTAAACAAATTCAAGAACATTGAGGAGTTCCTGTCGTGGCTCAGTGGAAACGAATCTGACTAGTACCCATGAGGATGTAGGTGCGGATTCCTGGCCTCACTCAGTGGGGTTGCCATGAGCTGTGGTGTAGGTCACAGACACCTTGCTGTGGCTGTAGTGTAGACCAGCAGCTACAGCTCTGACTCAGCCCCTGACTTGGGGACCTCCATATGACAAGGGTGCAGCCCTAAAAAAAAGAGGAAAAAGAAAAGAACATTAACAGTAAAATGTAGCAGAAGTCAGGAATGACGAGTTTAATGCTTTAAATATAACTTATTTAATTGGAAATTTCTATAATTTAACATTTAGAAATCATCATGTTTATGGAGTTCCCTGATGGCCTAAGGGTAAAGGACTTAGCATTGTCACTGCTATGGCTTGGATTCAGTCATTGGCCTGGGAACTTCCACATGCCTTGGGTATGGCCAGAAGGAAGGAAGGAAGGAAAGAAAGGGAGAGAGAGGGAAAGAAAGAAAGAAAGAAAGAAAGAAAGAAAGGGAGGAAAGAAAAGGAGGAAAGAAAGGAAAGAAGAAAGAGAGAAATGATCATGTTTAACAATCAACTTGCAAAATTCCTGAAAATACATCACTGGTCTCTCCAGAGCCCTTACAGGCCAGCACTGCCTTTACTTGATGGTGTCCTGAAAAGGGTGAACAAACTGACTCTTGAAAGTTGTGTCCAGCTTAGATGCAGTAGGAGGAAAGTCTTAGTTAAGGGAACTGTTAAAGTTGATGTTATTTGTATTTTTATTTATTTATTTATTTTGTCTTTTTGCCTTTATCTAGAGCCGCACCCGCAGCATATGGAGGTTCCCAGACTGGGGTCTAACAGGAGCTGTAGCTGCCGGCCTTCACCACAGCCACAGCAACGCGGGATCCGAGCCGTGTCTGCAACCTACACCACAGCTCACGGCAACACCAAATCCTTAACCACTGAGCAAGGCCAGGGATCGAACCCACAACCTCATGGTTCCTAGTCGGATTCGTTAACCACTGAGCCACGAAGGGAACTCTGATGTTATTTGTAAAGTGAGCAGTCCCCACTCCACTCCCACCCTTTCAGCCAGGTCATAGTTATTCATCCTTGTAAAAAGATATTTAAGACCTGTTATTATTTTAGGACATGTTTACTTGGATCTCCAGATACTGTACATATAATTGGCCTAAATAAATGTTTGTAGAATGAATGTGAGGCTCATCCGTATTTATTCGTACTTATGTGGCTAAGGGAATAGTCCTAAATCATTTTCTTCTCTGTCAGAGGGCCCTCTCTTCCCAGGACAGTCTGCCCGCAGAGATTCTGATGGAGGAGGTGTCAGGAAACCAGGAGTAGGAGAGATACAGCCCTTGGCCAGCAACAATACTGTGAACATCAAATCTTTTTTTGACTGTGCCCACAGCATGCAAAAGTTCCCGGGCCAGAGATCGAACCTGTGCCCCAGCTGTGACAATGCCAGATACTTAACCTGCTAAACCACCAGGGAACTCCTAGCTGGCATCATCGATGACCAAAGCCCTAAGGAGAGTGGATCGTCTGCTCCTGCTTCCGCTATGCTCAGGGGGACTTTCCGAGCTACAGTTGTGACCTATGCCGCAGCTGCGGCAATGCCAGATCCTTTAACCCACTGCGCAGGGTGGGGATCAAACCTGCATCCTGGCCCTGCAGAGATACTGCTGATCCCATTGCGCCACAGCAGGAACTCCTTCGGAGACTTCTTTTCATAGGTCCGTGAAGGTGTAGCTAGAGCACCAGCGAAGGGGTGCTGGGCACCCTACAACGTGGGATCCGGAGCCCAAGTGGCAGCCACTATATCCACCCAAAGACGGAGTGAGGGGCTGCCAGAGTTACTTTTTAAAAATGTAAGTCATTCACTGTCACATTCTTGCTTAAAACCTCTTCAGTGCACCTAGAATAAAATCCTTTGCCACATTTTGGAAACCCCTGGCCATGACCTGGCTGCTGGCTGCCCTCTGACTTTCAACATTCTCCCAGTTCTGGCTATGCTCTGGCACACTGGCCTTCTTTCTGTCCCCATGCACTCCGAGCTGCCTGGACTCCCCAGGGTCTTTACTGTGGAGGTTTCTCCTGCTGACACTTCATTCCACTCACATGTCACTTCCTTGGTGAGGTTTCCCTTATTCAGCCTATCTAATCATGCCCCCCCTCCAGTCATTTTCTATCATAGTATCGCCTGGTATTATTTTCCTTGTGGCACTTATCATTATCTGAAGTGTATTTCTTCACTTATATATAACCTGCTTCCCTTATGAGTGAGGAAAGCTTTACAACAGCCTGGACCTTAATTCTTGATCACTGCTATATTCCTAGTTCTTAGAATAGTGCCTAGGACATAAAAGGGGCTTACTTAATATCTTTTTTTAAAAAATGAAAATAATTGGAGGATGGACTACTTATCTGGATTATATGATTCACGGGAGGAATGAACCATAAACTCAAGACTCCAAATCCTTGGAATTCAACCACACTCATATTTTCATCGTTGTTATTACTGCCCTCACTTTTATTCTCATTTCACAACCACAGTTATCTACAACAGTGCTGCACAGCACTTGGGGGTACTTACTGTCTGTAGAATGAAGGCGAATGAATAGACATCAGCTTTACAGCTGACCTCAAACTTCCTTTCCAGTCTTATTCACTGCTCCCTCCCTCCCGCTGCTAGTATATGCTATGCTAGGCTACTCAGAACCACGTCATGTCTTTATGTCTCTGTGTGTTGGCTTACTCTTCTCTTCCTTGCATTTGGAATACCCATTCCTCGTCCTTTTTTTTTTTTTTTCACTGTGGAAGTTCCTGGGCCAGGGATCAAACCCATGCCACAGCAGTGACCTGGACCACAGCAGTGCCAATGCCAGATCCCTAACTGGCATTCCAGGCAACTCCCCTGTTTCCTGTCTTTGATGAATTCTCATTCTTCCCTGAGGACCCAGTTTTGTATTTCATCCAGGTAGGTAGTCACTTCCTGTTCTCGTGCTTTCATATCACTTTGCCTACACCACTGTTAAAAACTCATTCTGGGGAGTTCCTGTTGTGGCTCAGTGGAAACGAGCCCCGTTAGTATCCATGAGGGTGAGGGTTCGATCCCTGGCTTTGCTCAGTGCGTTGAGGATCTGGCATTGCCATGAGCTGTAGTGTAGGTCACAGACAAGGCTCAGATCCAGTGTTGCCATGGCTGTGGCTATGGCGTAGACCAGCAGCTGCAGCTCCAATTCGACCCCCAGGCTGGGAACTTCCATATGCCTTGGGTGCGTCCCCCAAAAGCAAAAACAAAAAAATAAAAAACCTCATTCTGGGAGTTCTCTTATGGTATAACAGGTTAAGGGTCTGGTAGTTGTCACTGTAGCAGCCTGGGTCGCTGCTGTAGCACAGGTTTGATCCCTGGCCTGGGAACTTCCACATGCCATGGGCACAGCCAAAAAAATAAAGAAAGAAGGAGTTGTTTTAAAAAACAAAACAAAACTCACCTCCATAACTGTAGTAATTTGTTGATGTATCTGCTTCTCCCCTAGACAGCGAACTCTGTGAGGGTGGGGACAGTACATTTTCGTCTCTGTGTTCTCAGAAACCATTGCTGGGCCTGCTGTAGAACAGTTTCATAATATGTGTTGAAATCCTCCACCTGGGGTTGGGCAGAGGCTGCCTGCAGAGCTGTACGCTAGATGCTGAGGGAGATGTACAATGCTGGGCAAAGCATGGTTCCTGGCCCCAAGTACTTACAGTCTAATTAGAGAGACAAGTCATTTTTCATAGAAAAGATATCATTAAAAACCGGTGTATTGTGGAATTAAATATGAAACGAGAGAAAGCTTGGTGGAGCAGAACAAGTACAGGACTAGAGTAGCCGGTTTCTGGTTCCTACTTTACCATTAATTCTCTATGTGGCTTTGACAAATTATTTCTCTTTTTCAGACCTTGGTTTTCTTCTCTGTAAACAAAGATGTTTGATTAGAAGCCTTGGATGTTTTCTAAAGTGGATTCCAGCTCTGACGTTCTGAATTTGGCTCCATGGTAACTGGGGGCAAGAGAAGGTGGGGAGAGCTCAGTAGTCTTGGTTTGCCCCCTGGTGGTCACTCAGCAACATCGCAGTCCCGGGAGACCTGGCCTTAGGCTTTTCTCAGGCCTGGCGGTAGCAGAGCTCAGAGTGGCGAACCAAGAACTGTGGGACAATGACCATTCTGGAAGAGAACCAATCAGCTGGTTCCCGGAAGATGGGTACAGAATCCTATTTTCCTTCAAGGACAAAGGTACTTAGGACATCATGCTCTCTGTTCTCAGTCTCCAGCTGAAGCCATCTCATTATCTATTTCTTTCCAAACCAGGAGTCAATCTTTAGAAGCTCTTATGTAGCCCCCTGACTTTTTCTTTTTTCCTGCTTTCATCACAGTACTCTCTTCTAAAGCAAATTTTCCATTCTTGTCCATATTACTATCCACCCATTTATTTATGACAAAATGAGAGTTTTTCTCTCCTTCTCGCTCTTTTGCTCACTCTTTTTCTTCCTCCTGGGGCATTCAGTCCAGAAAAGATGAAGCGACAGGACTTCTTTGATGAAATGAGGAAAACAGACTAGAATAAGACATGTTATTTATACTGAAAAGGTGATCAATACTAGCAGAGAATTTTTTTTTTTTAGATTCGTGCTTTATTTTTTTCTTCTAGTTTTATTGAGATACAATAGACATAACACAGCACTGCAGAAGTTTAAGGTGTAGGGCATAGTGGTTAGACTTACATACATCGTGAAGTGAGTACACAGTAAGTTCAGGGAGCATCGCTCATAGAGATGCAAAATTAAAAAAAATTTTTTGTTTTTCCTTGTGGGAACTCAGGATTTACTCTAACAGCTCTCATATGTAACATACAACCGTGTTAATTACATTAATCAAGTAGCACATGACATCTGTAGTACTCATTTATTTTATAACTGGAAGTCTGTACCTTTGGACTGCCTTCATCGAATCCCCCTTCCTTCTCCCCCCAGACTCATGCTTTAGAAAGACCATTCTAGCTGCAATATAGAGAAGAGAAAAAGACAAGACTAGGAGTTCCTGTTGTGGCGCAGCGGAAACGAACCTGACTAGTATCCATGAGGATGCATGTTCAATCCCTGGCCTCACTCAGTGGGTCAAGGATCCGGTGTTTGCAGGAGCTGTGGTGCAGGTCACAGATTTGACTTGGATCTCTAGTTGCATGGTTCTGACCCAGAGCCTGGGAACTTCCATATGCCATGGGCCAGGCCTGAAAAGAAAACAAGAAAAGCTAAAGACAAGACTAGGTGGAAAGTGTGCTGGGTCTTTTCTGTTTGTCTCCCCAGATACTCTCTCCACCCTACTCATCTGTTCTGTGTCCGAGAATTCTGACCTATGTAGGCTCCCGATGGACTGGAAAGTTTTGCCTTTTAGGTGTCTCACTCCAAAACGGAGTTAGGGAGGGCCGTTTGCCCATTTTATTTCCTTATCCTCTGTATGTTGAACCTAAAGGATTTAGAGTCACCTCTATTCCCTTAAAAGAAGAACAACCAAATCAAAGAGAGAATTGGTTGCTCAGAATCCTGAGCCAGAGCCTAGAGGAAGAAGGATAGGTCTCAGACGGTAGGGAAGAGAGGAAACAAGACCAAGGGAGTGGGAGGGAGGTGCAGGGAGAAGGAGTGGGACCAGTTGCGGATTCTAGGTGGGTTTGTAGGTATCTGGAGGGGAACCTTAAAGAAATCAAATTCTTTTTTTTCCACTAGTGTTGCTTGTTTGCTAAACAGAATTTTTTCTTTTCTGGCAATGCTCCACACTTCAAACCTCGTGAAACACTAAAGCCATAATTAAGGGCATAACATCCATTCATTCCACAGCTTCTGGAATGTGCTCAATACTGTACCTATAGCTGGTCCCACCAAAGCTGGCTCAACACCCATACCTTGCCTGCCTCGTTGTTCTCTGCTGAATTCTCAGCAGCTCTATTATTCTACCACATAGTAGGTACTCACTAGATATTTATTGCATATGTGAATGTTGGGGACACTATACTTTCTCCAGCGAGATCTCGGTTCTAGGGGGGTGGAATGAAGTTTGCTTAGATTATTTTTTATTCCTCACTGATAATTATAGGATCAAGGGGAATCCTTATAAAATATAAATCTATATGTAACACTCCCTTGGTCTAGGTATTAAGCCTTTCAGTGGTCCCCCAGTAGCCTGAATTTCTTTCTCTGTAAAATGGAGATGATAATATACTCAGGTCACAGGATTTCTTTAAGTTTGAATGAGATAGATATATTATCATTGGCCTTTGCCAAGCACATAGAAGTTGCTCAGTAAATGCTAGTTGTTTTTCTTCTCTGAGTTTCTAGTTTCACGTCCAACCCAATGTTCCAGCCACATCAGATTCCTTATCAGTCCCACACAGATCCTGAATTTTCATAGAACTGTGCTTCTGCTCTTGTTTTCCCTCTGCCTAGAATGCCTTCCCTGTGTCTAACTAATAACCTCTTCCTCATCCTCCAAAACTGAGCTCAGATGTCTCTTCCTCTGGGAAACCGCCCCCCCCCACCCCCAACTTTGTTCTCTGCTTCCATGGTACCTTGTATGTGTCTTAGCTTTAGAGCCTGTGATTCTGTTATAATTCTCTCTCTCTCTCTCTCTTTTTTTTCCTGTGATAATTATCTATGTGTAGTTTTGCCTCTCTGTTAGGCTATAACCTTGATGGGGGCAGGGACCAAGTGTTATTTGTATTTGTAGAGCATTTGGGAAAAAATCTGGAGGAGGCTGGAAAGATGACAGGTAGAAGGATTAGCTTTGCAAAAAGAACTACTTCTTCCCCTGAAACAAAAGGGAAGGAAGATGAGGCTAGTAAGAATGTAGCAAGAATATCGAAAGCAAAAGGGAAGGGGCTAAATCTCAAGGGGAACTCTGGCTTGAGGGAGGAAGAGTTTGGGAAGAAGAGGCCACCAGGAGAGGAGGGCAAAGGAGGAGCGAAGCTGGTGCGGGACCAAGGCTTCTCCGGCTTCGGTGTGGAAGGACTAGGAGGGAGTCAGCGCCTGGGCTGGCAAGAAGGGGGTTGGGGGCCTGCAGAGAGAAACAGCTTGTCTCCACCTGGAGCTAAGCCAAGTGGTCTTGCTTCACATTTGAGTCTTTAGGTCCAGTGGGAAGTAGTTGGAGCCTCCAGCTGGAGGAGAGAGGGAAGGTTTGCCATGATGTGGATGAGGAGGGCTAAAGGGGTAGTGGCAGTGTAGACGGTGGAGTGTTCGCTAGGTACACACTACGAGAATGGCAGGGAGTTTGGGCAGCGATGCAAAATGGCGGGAACGGCAGAGCCAAGGCGGCGGGAGGGCAGGCACTGGAAGGCGTGGCTGCCTGTGACCCATTCCAGGTGGCATCCTTGATGCCTGCATGTGAGTCTGTGAGTCCTCCTTCCCTTGCTGGGCTGTGGCACAGGAGGCGACTTCGGGAAAAACCAACACTGGGGCTGCTTCTACTCTAAGGCTGTTGGACTAAGCTTCTCCGATTGTGGCCTAACTTTAGGAAGCAGTCCTGCCAAACCTTTTCAGGTGACACTTCAAAAACAACAAATCAGTGTCTCAGTCAGAGTACTTTGCTGCAAAGAACAGAAATTGTGAGTAATGTAAGGGAAAAAAAAAGAGGAACTCACTCAAAAGATACAAAGAGTTGACAGGAAGGCTGGAGAGCTAGGTGGGGAAAATGGGTTGTAACCTAGGAAAGCCAGGCAGCAGGCATGGCAGCTAAGGTCATGCCTCAGGAACAATCTGGCACGGTGACCGTCACCATGACAGGGACACTCCCCTCAACCCCAACCCCCAAGGGATCCGCTGTGATAGGACGCCTACTATCTCTGTTCCTGTGAATAATTCTAAACTTGTCAATATGTCTTTGTGTCATCCTCTGAAGATTCAAAGTTCAGAGACAAGTAGCCAGGTGCCCGAGCCTAGGTCATATGTCATGTTCTGGCTGTTCTAGGGCACGGAGAAGACTAGCTTCCTGGTTCAGCTTCCCCAGTCTCAGCAAAACTGCACGGAATGCAGCTTTCCCCCAAACAGGAGGAAGTTTTGGATGCCGATGGTAAACTAAATAAAACATCCACCATGCCCCAATATTTCATCCTGCATTTCCCAGCCAGTCACGCTCTTTTGTAAGTTGTCAAGTGTTTTTGTTGTTGTTTTGTTTTGTTTTTTAGGGCCGCACCCATGGCATAAGAAGCTTCCCAGGCTAGCAGTCGAATCAGAGCTGTAGCTGCTGGTCTATACCACAGCCATAGCAATGCAGGATCCAGGCTGCATCTGTGACCTATACCAAAGCTCACGGCAACGCCAGATCCTTAACCCACTGCGCAAGGCCAGGGATCGAACCTGTGTCCTCATGGATGCTAGTCAGATTCGGTTCTGCTGAGCCACGTCGGGAACTCTGTAAGTTGTCAGTTATGATCATGACCTCAGGCTCTGAGGCTTGACACTTTAAAACCATCCTCATTGCTCTCATGTTCTCACGTAGTGAACAACTCTCCAAATTTCTTAGATTTGCCTTGCCTTCTGCCACAGCTTCTGCTTTAGTAAGATTACTTTGGCAACAGCATGAAGGAGAGGAGAGGCTGGAAACTGGGAGTCAGGCTTCTAGAATGTTAGAGCGAGAAAGGACTTTTGAACTTATTTATTGTAGAGATCTTATCTAGGAAAATACATTAGAATTCCTATGGCATTATAAAAAATTGACATGCTTGCCTATCCCATCCTGAGTTTTGGGGTTCAGCAGATCTGAGAAGGGACTTTGGCACATGTGTGTATACGTGTGTGTGTGTGCACACACACGTGTGTCTCTCTGAGGTGCATTCCAGGTTGAGAACTGCTGAATTCTAATTCCCTTGTTTTAAAGATGAGGTAACAAAGGTACAGAGAGAATTTTTCTGTTTGAGATTATACAAGTTAATGAAAGGGAGAGAGTGGCCACAGCCAATCCTCGATCTCCTGGGTTTTGGTCTAGTACTACTCAGAACTCTTGCTTTTCTCCTCTACATAAAGAAATTCCCGGAGTTCCCATTGTGGCTCAGCAGAAACGAAGCTGACTAGCATCCATGAGGACGCAGGTTCGATCCCTGGCCTCACTCGGTGGGTTAAGGATCTGGCGTTGCTGTGAGCTGTGGTCTAGGTTGCAGACACAGCTTGTATCTGGTGTGGCTGTGGTGCAGGCAAGAAGCTACAGTTCTAATTCGAGCCCCAGCCTGGGAACCTCCATATGCCGCGGGTGCAGCCTAAAAAACAAACAAACAAAAAAGATTAAAAAAAAAAAGAAATTTCCTATCTTTATTTGAAGGTTACATTTTGGTGGTTCTCCAACCATAAAGAGACTTCAGACTAAGAGCCCCAAACTGTCAAGAGTGAACAGCCCACCCGAAGGGCCCTGTGTCTAATGGTAAGTGACTTGATATCTGGACCACAGGCCTCCCCTGTCAAAATCTGGGCAAAGAGTCCTCAAGAACCTCAAGTGGTAAGTGAAATGAAGAGGATCTGTGGATAAAGGACAGTCTGGCTGAGGCCGTACTTCTGTGTTTGGCAGGATGCTGACTGTCTGGGCCTCTGTGCACATAAGCCCTTGCTTCAATTACTCATTGACCTTCTTCAATTCTTGCCTGTCCTTTAGCCATCTGGTTCTCATTTTGGGAATCCACTTCTTTTCTCTGCTGTCAGACTCCCACCAATCACTCTGCCTTGGACTGGTTTACTATCAGCTCAGGCACTGTTTCCAGGCAGTCTCATGGAAACCCAGGGCCTCTGATGCCTTGCATTACACGTTGTTTTTTTTTAAATTGCACTCTCCTTACAAAACTTGTGCATTCCTATAAAGATTCCGAACAGGAAATGCCATTTCTTTAATGCCTTCCTGCTCCAAATGTACTTTATTGACGGGGTAAAAAAAGCAAAGAGTGGGAGAATTGCTGTGGCAAACCCATCTCTCTATCAGAGAAAAGCCCTTGTTTCTCCCATACCCTCTGTATCTGGAAAAGGGACTGACACCAAAGTCTGAGCACCTCACTCGGTGACTAAGCCAAGAAGGAATGGCATGGTCAGAGTTGTCCTTTAGGAAGCGACTCTAAGAGCTCTGAAGGATGTATTGGAGGAAGAGTCTGTGGGCAGGGAGACGATTTATAGAAGCTCCTTAATAATCTAGGTAAAAGATGATGACACGTGAATTGGGCAGTGGGGATGGGACGAAGAGGAGAGGATGGGTGGGAAAATGGTCATTTTGGTGGGAGAACGGACAGACTGAGAAACTGACAGATGTGGGGGATGAGGGCGAAGTCAAGGCTGCCAGGTTTGGAGCTTGAGGAAGTGGGAAATAGTACCATTAATAGAATGAGGGAAATAAGAGTTGTTTTGAAAGGAGGGTGGGAGCCAGTGACTTTAGTACGTGAGGGATGCAGGCATCCAACCGGAGGTTTCCATCAAGCAATTGACTCCGCAGGGCTAGACTGCAGATACCCGTTCAGGAGTTTCAGCTGGAAGAGGACGCGAGGTGAGGACGCGGCGGGCGGGGGCGGCGGCGGCGGCGGCGGCGGCGGGGATCGGCATCGAGCGGAAAGGAGTAAGGGAGGACTGAGGCCAGAGCAGAGAGTAATACCCACAATCAAGCCGAAAACAAGGGGGAGGGATCAAGAACGCAATCTAAGAAAGAGCCGAGAGGGTGGGGATAAAACCAGGAAAACGTGGTTTTGCAAATCAAGGGAGGGAAGTTTCAGGAAGGGATGTGGAGAGAGAGGGTATACAGAGATGAGGACCGACAAGAAGCCGTTATTTTTGGCAGTTAGTTGCTGGTCACACCAGCTACCGCCCACCAAATGAAGCACTGAGGCAGGGTTCTGTATAATTCACATAATCCCCACGCACGTCAGCCAGTCATCAGAGTATTGCGGGGTAAACAAGTGTCGTTGCTTCGTAAAGTTTAATATTGTTCAGAGTTTACAAATAAATCCCCTCAGCGCTCCACTTATTTTGGGTTCAATAAAAGGAAATCGCCAAAGACTGGAAAGCGAGGCTGAGGACCGGAGGGAGAAAGGCTACCTAATACATATTAATGAGGCCTCAGCTTCCGCCAACCAGGTCCCGGGAGGCCCTGCCTGGAGCCCCGCCCCTTATGAATATGAATATGTCTGTGGCGCCGCCGCCGCGCCCCGCCCCGCCCTCTACTCTTCTCCCTCGCAACGGACTCTGCCTTCAAACGGGAAACAAGATGGCGGCAGCAGGTCCGAGCACTCGGGCCTCTTCCGCGGCGGCGGCGGCCGCTCTGAGCCGGCGCGGTCGACGGGGCCGCTGTGACGAGACGGCGGCAGCCAAGACCGGAGCTCCAGGCCCGGCCCCTGGCCCCGCGCTGTTGGTGCTGCCGCCGCCGTTGCTGCAGCCGCCGCCGCCGCCGCGGCCGGAGGAGTCGGGCTGCGCCGGGTGCCTGGAGACCTCGGGGGAAGCGGCGGCTCTGCCCTGCGGCCACTCGCTGTGCCGGGGCTGCGCCCAGCGCGCCGCCGACGCGGCGGGCCCCGGCTGCCCGCGCTGCCGCGCCCGCGGCCCGGGCTGGGCCCGCCGTCGGGCCCGCGACGACGAGCAGGCCGACGCGGAGGCGCGGGGCGAGCGCGCCCGCCGCGGCCCACCCGAGCGCTGCCGCCCGCGCCGGGACGGGGGCGCGGCCGGCGCGGGGCCCGGGCCGGAGCAGGAGCCGCGCGCCGCGCCCGCGGAGCCAGGTGAGGTTTCCCCCTTCCCCGGGGGTCCGGAGCGAGGCCGCGGCGCCCCGGCCCGGCCTGGGTAGCGGGGGGGCGGGCCCCGGGCCCTGCTCAGGCGGGCGTGGAGCGTTCTCGTGGGGTCGGAAGCGGGCGCTGCCCAGGTGCAGCGTGTTTTTCTGAATTTTGGACTTCGCAACCAAGTACGGGCACGGTGGACTTGGAGGGGCAGCGAGGGGATCCCGCGCTTTACGTAAGTCGGAAGTTTGGAGGGAACCGGAGCGTTCTTGGAACAAGTTAGGGGCAGGTTGGATTTGGCGACTGGAACAGGGTGCCGAACTTTGCAGGGGCCGTGGAGAATCTGAGAAGTGCTTGCTTTAGTGTTTGGTGAGGAGCTTGGAGTGGAGTTGCTTGTGAGGATGGAACTCCTGATCCTGAATGGGTCAGTGAGAAGTGTGGAGGGTCCGGAGTTTAGGGGACCGGTGGATTCTGAAGGGAGTTTTTCAAACTCGAGGGCAGAGTGGGTTGAGAGAATGAGCTCACATGTGCGGTTTTCACAGAATCTTGAAAAAATGCATGCTTAGCACAGAGCCTGGCACAGAGAAGAAACGATAAATGATGGCATTTATAATAATACAAGTAATTTTTAGTAGTGCTCTACAAAAAAAAAAAGATGCATGAGGTTTAAAAGTTTTGGAAATGGAGGTTGGTTGGTGGGGGCTATCTGCATGGCGGTGTAGGTTTCCTGTTATTATCCTGGCAATTAGAAGTTTGTAGTAAGACTGTTGCCTTTATTCAACTTCTTTGCCTTTCTTACCCCACCCCCGCCGGCAGCCTGCCGCTCTTCGGTGCTGAACTTGAGATAGCAAGTACCTTGTTTAGAACACAAAACAAAGCAGTGTTATAACTCAGAACTCTCTGAGACACACCTAGTCAACACACCAGCTAGAGTTCTTTGATAAAAGCTTACCTAGGGAGAGATTTTCAAGAAACAATCAGGGAAGACCAGATATTTGTACCCTGTGTTGAGAGTTCTGCCATGGGTTATTTTCAGTAGGGAAAAGGAGGCATTGCTTGTGTATGAAAGCGTACTGGCTAGAAACTACAGGTTCCAGGATGCAATCTCTTTTGACTTAAGCAGTCAGACACCTGCCCTTGTCCTAGGATACTTTACTTTTATTTGTGTCTTATTTTCTTTGGTCCTTATTGTGCTTTTTAAGTTTCATAACAGCCTTATGAGATCGGTATTTTTATTTCCATTTTACAGATGGAACTGAGGCCAAGAGAGGTTAAGTAACTTGCCCAAGGATGAAAACTCATTTCTATCTGATTCTTGCTCATATCAGGGATGCAGACCCCCAAAACATCATCTAATTGGTAGATGCTGTGTGATGATCTCATATTCTATTTAATTTTGCTTCAAATTTTGAGATTATGGTCAGAAAATAAGAGTATTTCTCTTGTCACCCTTCTAGTGCAATTGATTATATGGTCAAGTAGGGTAGACATTTCTGTTTTTATTTGCCAAAGCCTGAACTTCTTTGTGAAATGTCAGCTCTGAGATTTGAGCCATGAGAGGGTGTATGGCTTGAAGATTTGTGCAAACTTTTTCCTTGCAGAAATTTGCTTTTCAGTACTTAAGAAAAATTATATAAAGTGAGATTCCAAATTAGGATCTATTGAGTCCTTTAGTAGCCATCAATTACTTTATATGTTTATTTATAAGGACCATAATGAAAAATATTTTCCCTTAAGTGTTCTTCTTGTTAGATCATTGAGTATATAATTACATGCTTGTTAAGTCAAAATATTATAGAAGAATATTGCTGAACAGTGTTTGGAAATCATTTTCTAGCTTTGGCAGGTTGTTTAAGGCCTCTTGAGATTATATTAATATTTTTTAATTTAAAATTTGAATGGCAATTTACATAATTTAAACAAAAATATAAGAAAATATACAGTAAAAAGGTCCCTTGTACCCTTTTTTCATTTCCCATTTCCATCAAAGTTTAGTGTTTTTCTTCCACAGTTTCTTTATGCTTATTTATGGAAATTCAAATATATTTATTTTTTGATGTTTTTACATAAAAGGTTATATATTATACACACTGTCCTGTAACTTGCTTTTTTTAATATGACAGTACATGATGGATGTCTTTTCCTATCAGTACATAGGTTTCTTTATTTTACTTAACAGTTGCAAGGAATTTCATTGAATGGATATAACACATTTTATTAACCATCTGTTGGTGTATATTTGAGTTGTTTCCAGTCTTTTGCTGTTATAAATTATTGTTTATAAAGTTGTTATAGGAGTTCTGTTGTGGCTCAGTGGGTTAAGAACCCACCTAGTATCCATGAGGATGCGGGTTCAATCCCTGGCTTTGCTCAGTGGGTCAAGGGTCTGGCATTGCTGAAAGCTACGGTTTAGGTCACAGATGTAACTTGGATCTGGCATTGCTGTGGAGTGGTATAGACCAGCAGTTGCAGCTCTCATTTGACCCCTAGCCCAGGAACTTCCATATGCTGCAGATGCAGCCCTAAAAATAAAGTAAAATTGTTATTTAAGTGTATATGTACATTTTATGAAGAGGTCACTTGTAGCTTTCACCAGATTCTCAAAGGGTTGTATAAAAAGAAGTGAAGAACTATTGTTTTAACCCTGGTCCTTCATTCTGTGGGAGAACCAAGGCCCATAACAGAGAAGAGGGTGACCACTAAAGTCATCAGTAGCAGATAAGCAAAGGCTGACAGGATATCCCTTAAATAAGACCTAAAAGAGCCTAATACATAGTTAAATGTTCGTGATAGTTTTTAATAGAGAAAGTAAAAATACTAGTTTCATAAATACTTACATTGTACTTTTGTGGGTGGGAAACAGCAATAGAATTAGCAGCTTTAGGTATATTCAGAAGTAAATTGCTTAGCAGTAGTCTTTTGACATGATTAGGTCAATTGGTAAAAGAAAGGGCAGGCCTGCTTTGTAAAACTGGAAATGAAATTTTGCGGTAAATTCACTGGTGTTTAAGTGAAATTCTTACAACTAAAACAATTTGTTGTTGTTGTTGTTGTTGAAGCGCCCTGGCTCTTTTGGAATTGAATCATCTATGAAAAAAGTGCATGAGTTTGTACGTGTTGAAAATTTGTTTGTGCTGGTGACATTTTTGTTTTTTGGCAGCTTCTTGGAAAGCTTTAAAGTTGAGAAGCTTAATAACGCCTGTGTAAAATGTTTTATTTTATTCTTACATACATTGTCAGTTTGCTTTTGGATACAGTATCAGTTGATCTGTGCAACAATGTGTGTAAAGGCTAAGTCAGTGACCATTTCAATATGAACTCAGACTTCAACTTTCTTTTTTATTAGAATCTGCAGCCCGGTGTATGTATTACCACATTAAGAATTTGGACCATCTTGAGCGGTATTCCAGCAAGTATATAATGATTGTATGCTCTGTACCGAACACCATTCTAGATCCTTAGGTGACATCAGTGAATGAAATATGCAAAAATCCCTCCCTCCTAGAGCTTATATTCTAAGTTTAGAAACAGTTCTGACCTTTTTTTTGTTGTTGTTTTTATGGCCATACCTGTGGCATATGGAAGTTCCCACGTTAGGAGCAGCTGAGTCTTAAGCCACAGCAGATCCACATAGATTCAAGCCACATCTGCAACCTACACTGCAGCTTATGGCAAGACTGGATTCTTAACCCACTGAGTGAGGCCAGGGATTGAACCCATATCCTCACAGAGACTACATTGGGCCCTTAACCCGCTGAGCCACAATGGGAACTTCCCCCATTGATTTTTCCTTTTTTTTTTTTGGCTTCTTAGGGCTGCACTCGTGGCATATGGAAGTTCCCAGGCTAGGGGTCAAATTGGAGCTGTAGCTGCCAGCCTACACCACAGCCATAGCAATGTGGGATCCAAGCCATGTCTGCGACTTACACCAGAGCTCACGGCAATGTCGGATCCTTAACCCACTGGGCAAGGCCAGGGATCAAACCTGCTTCCTCATGGATGCTAGTCAGATTTGTTTCTGCTGAGCTACGAAGGGAACTCCCCCCCCCAATGATTTTTAAAAAAGACATACATAGGTAGATTTGCAACTGTAAGAACATTTAAGCCTCATTGATAATAATTAATGAATTTTGAGAATTCATTTAGTCT
Source organism: Catagonus wagneri (assembly GCA_004024745.2). NCBI lineage: Eukaryota > Metazoa > Chordata > Mammalia > Artiodactyla > Tayassuidae > Catagonus > Catagonus wagneri. The sequence continues at coordinate 7,105,605 of PVHT020000037.1, read as the reverse complement.
TTTGTTTTGAAATCAAGGATGATATTCTAAATAATGCCTTTGAACTTGAAACCAAGACCTTTTTAGAACAGTTCTTTTTCTTCTTACCATGAGTAATAATTGAAGAGAAAAGCTAGACAAGGGTTGATGAATCTTTCAAATTGACAGTTTAAATCTTTTTTCTATTTGTAGTGTTAAAAGTGCATTTCAAGGAGTTCCCATTTTGGCGCAGTGGAAATGATTTCTACTAGCATCCATGAGGATGCAGGCTCGATCCCTGGCCTTGCTCAGTGGGTTAAGGATCCAGTTGCCATGAGCTGTGGTGTAAGGTCGCAGGTGCGCCTCAGATCCTGTGCTGCTGTGGCCAGCAGCTACAGCTCCGATTGGACCCCTAGCCTGGGAACCTCTATGTGCTGCAGGTGTGGCCCTAAAAAGCAAAGAAAAAAAAAGTGCATTTCAAAATTGAATATATCAGAAAAATTGAATAGGAACCCATTTATTCCTTACCTTTATCCCACAACCTCTTTGTTCACTTAGGGTTAACATTTATACATTGAAAAAATTTCCTCTCTTTATGAAAAACAAGTAGTTCTGGGTTATTACTCAGTTTGCAGACAATGTTTGCTATGTGTGCAACCTAAATTGCATTTAGGACTAAGGCGTAATGAAGTCATGTGATTGAAATGTAAAAGGATAGGAATTGCCTCATTGAAGGAATTTGTCTAAAAATATATAAAATGACGAAGTTCCCTTCGTGGCTCAGTGTTTAAAGAGTCCGACTAAACCATGAGGTTGCGAGTTCGATCCCTGGCCTTGCACAGTGGGTTAAGGATCCAGCGTTGCCATGAGCTGTGGTGAAGGTTGCAGACGCGGCTCGGATCCCGCGTTGCTGTGGCTGTGACTGTGGCGAAGGCCGGCGGCTACAGCTCCTGTTAGACCCCTAACCTGGGAACCTACATATTGCCGCGGGTGCAGGTCTACATAAAGGCAAAAAGACAAAAAAAAAAATGTGTAAAGTGACTCAACTTTTTACCCTTAGTAATACGTATTCTAGAACTCGAGCGTGCCCTTGTGTATTATACTAACGTGGAAGTATTTACCTTGTGTTTTTAAAAACTTGGGATGAGATTACCTCACAAGCTAAGCCTTCATTACCATTGATAGAATAGCTCCGTTCTGTAGATTCAGGATTGAGCATCAGGAACTTAGGTGCTATTTGTTTTCCATTCATATTTCTACTCCCTGTCCAACTTCCAGTTCATCTTAGACTTGCCTACCTTGAAATCATTTTTTTTGTTTGTTTTTTTGTCTGTTGTCATTTTAGGGCCACACCCGCGGCATGTGGAAGTTCCCAGGCTAGGGGTCTAATCGGAGCTGTAGCCGCCGGCCTACGCCAGGGCCACAGCAATGCGGGATCTGAGCCACGTCTGCAACCTACACCACAGCTCATAGCAACGCCGGATCCTTAAGCCCCTGAGTGAGGCCAGGGATCAAACCCGCAACCTCATGGTTCCCAGTCGAATTCCTTTCTGCTGAGCCATGACAGGAACTCCGAAATCATTTTTTTTTCAGGGCCACACTGCGGCATATGGAGGTTCCCAGGCTAGGGGTCGAATTGGAGCTGTAGCTGCCAGCCTACTCCACAGCCACATCAATGCAGGATCTAAGTCACATCTTCGACCTGCACCACAGCTCACAGCAACTCCGAATCCTTAACTCACTGAGCAAGGCCAGGGATCCAACCTGCGTCCTCATGGGTGGTAGTCAGATTCATTTCTGCTGCGCCATGATGGGAACTCCTTGAATTCATTTATATCTGAATTTGCTTGAGTGTAGGATGTGTTTGTCAGATTTAATTCCACTAATTCAGTGAGCATTTAGGGTGCACACTATGCAAGATAATACAATAAAGAAGATGAATAAGACCTAGTTCCTGTCCTTTAAGATTTCACAGTCTGGTTAGGGAAACACCTTATCAAATAATAATGCAAAGTGGCCAGGGAGGTACATGTAAGTGCCAGGAAGAGTAGAGCATTGGGATAACTGACAGTCTTTTAAGGAAACTTGAGGAAGGCATTTGTACTCGGTGTTGGAAAAGGAATAGGAATTCACCAGCTGAGAGAGGAGGGGATGGCAATGCCAGACAGGAGAACCTTCATATATGAAAGCAGGAAGGTTCTTGGCATATTCAGGGACTGACAAGAAGTTAAATATAGATGGAATGTGGGGCTGGAATGGGGAAGAGAAGAGACTACAGAACTTGGTTATGAAGGTCATGGTATGTCATGCTGAAGGAATTTGGGACTTTATCCTATAGACAGTCTGGAGCCCTTAAAAATGTTTAATAGAATGATATTGTAATGTGCTTTAGAAAGATGGTATTGATTGGAGTGTGGAGGAAAGATATGACTAGAAACTGAAAGAAGGGAATCCAATTAGGGGACTATTTTAGTCATTCAGACAAGAGATGAGAAGTGGCTGGACTAAAGCAGTGAATGTAGGGATATTTCCTTCAGTTATTCATTAATTTAATAACCTTTTAAGTTAAGGTCCTTCTGTGTGCTAGGCACTGGGGCTGCAAATAGAAATAATTCTGTTTCTTAAGGTCAGTGTAGTTGAGAAGATTGGCATATAAATATGCAACTGAATGTGTGATAAGTGCAATAACTAATGCAAGACATAATTGTAGAATGCAAAAGGTATATACATTAATAGAGCAAGTTAATGAAGCTGGATCTGGAGACAGACTACCTATGTTCAAATTCCAGGTCTGCCATTTATAGCTGTGTCATTGGACACATTGCTTAACTTCTCTGTACCTTAGTTTCCTCATTTTGAAAATGGGATAGTAATGGTAGCAAAATCGTAAGGTTGTTGTTAAGAGTAAATGAGTTCTTAGATTGAGGTAATAGTATATAAAGAGCCCTACAAATGTTAGCTGTTTTGGTGGGGGAGGGGTGAGAGAACCCAGCTTGAATGGGTCAGGAACAGCTTCACTGAAAGGCAGGCACTTGACCACGGGTATTCAAGTATTCAGTAGGTGGTTGGGAGCAGGATAAAACTGAGGGAAATCAGTACATTTAAAAGCATAGGAGTATGAAACACGGAGTTCTTGCTATGGTGCAACAGTGGGTTAAAGGCCGCAGATCAGATCACAGCTGTGGCCCCGATCTGATCCCTGGCCCAGGAACTCTATATGCCATGATGTGTTCAAAAAAAGAAAAAAAAATAGAGCATGGGCGTATGAAACAAAAGGAGAGTTCTAGGGATTGCAAATAGTGGTAGCTGGAGCATAGAGTACATGTGGGAGAGTGGAAGGAGGCAGAATTGCAGAAATAAGCGATTACTGGATAATAGTGGACTTTGAATGTCATGCTGAGAAGGGAGGATCCACTGAAGGGTTTTCTAGAGCAGTTCATCTCTGCATTTTAGAGAGACCACTTCTATAGAGACAGTGTAGCAAATGGATTGGAGATCCCAAATTCTCTTCATCAAGATGGCTAACTGAAATTAGCGGAATACTCTGCTGCAACAAATATCCAGAAAAGTTGGATGTATACAACAGTTTTTAAAAGTGCATTTCTGAGCTTGCAGGAAAACCCCCAAGTTCCTAAAGCAAAAATGGAACTAAAACCCAAAACTTCAGTAAGACCTTGAGCTCATGTCCTGGACAAGCATGAAGTAATGGAATGAGAGGTTATTTCTGGTTTTCATTCCTAGTGATTGAGCATTAACTGTGTGGAAAAAGGAACCAAAACTAAGACTTCTGCATCAAGTGGGGATTCTTGATTTGCTGGATCCCAGGTGAAAGGAGAGCTAGAGAAAAATCTTCCTACTGATACAAGTTTATAGAAATCTTGTCTTGTTTTGCCTGAGCTCTATATAAAGAGGAGGTAGAAAAAAGCTTCCTTGAGAAGTTGAAACAGAAGAACTATACCTTACTCATATTTGGGATCTGAGGTTATATTATATGCTTTAAGTATCTGCATGCTGAGAAATTACTATAAAAGCTGGCTCCAAACTGAGGGTCACTTGGAGAAAGGAAACACAAGACTCTGAGGGGTAGTCCATATCTTGGGCCACAGTGAATTCTCTCAGAAGAAATAAGCCCAACAGAAGATGAATCTATAATTAAAAATGACATGCAGGAGTTTCCATTGTGGCTCAGGTGGTTAAGAACCTGGCTAGTATCCTTGAGGATGTGAGTTACAACCCTGGCCTCACTCAGTGGGTTAAAGCATCTGATGTTGCTATGAGCTGTGGTGTAGGTTGCAGACGTGCTTCGGATCTGGTGTGGCTGTGGCTGTGGCGTAGGGTGGGAGCTGCAACTCTGATTTGATCCCTAGCCTGGGAACTTCCATATGCCACAGGTGTGGCCATTAAAAAAAAAAAACACGCAAGGAAATGATTTTCTACCACAAATGAGAATCAGCAGCTATAACAAGCAGGGGGATTATAGCTCTAAGAACTGAAATAGAAAGGCAAGTTTGAAAGATAATTTAAATTAGCATATTTTAAGTGGCTAAAGACATTAAATAATGAACATCCCAATAAGTGAATAGAACATGAAACTTACATTTGAAAAGAACTAGTGAAATGAAAAATATAGTCAGGTTAAAAAAATCTCAGTAAATAAGATAAAGTAGTAAGCTGGGAGTTAGATATGCAAAACAGTAAGATGAAGGAAAATATGAAAGAAATGGAGAACTGAAAGATTAAGCACGAATACCCAACATTTTTTTTTTCTGGTCTTTTTGCCTTACCTAGGGCCCCACCCGCGGCATATGGAGGTTCCCAGGCTAGGGATCTAACAGGAGCTGTAGCTGTGGACCTTCACCATGGCCACAGCAACGAGGGATCTGAGCCGCGTCTGCAACCTACACCACAGGTCACGGCAACGCTGGAGCCTTAACCCACTAAGCGAGGCCAGGGATCGAACCCGCACCTCATGGTTCTTAGTCGGATTCGTTAACCACTGAGCCACAAAGGGAATTCCAAGAATACCCAACATTTAATAGCAATTCCAGAAGGAGAAAAATAAAACAAGTGCAACATGGAATTTAAAGAGATGATGACTTGAGAATTTTTTGGAATTAATTAAAAAAAGACATGACTTTTTAGGTTTAGGACTAATGAGGATCTAACAGAATTAAATGAGCAAAACAAAACAAACTCCACAACTGAACACATTGCATTGTAACCTCAGAACACCAAAAACATTTAAAAACAACCAGAAAGGGAAAACAAAGGGACAAGAATCAGACTGAGAGCAGACGTCTTTTAATAAGAGAGGCCAGAACAAAATTGAATACTGTCTTCCAAGTGTTGAGAGAGATCTGAATTTCATACTCAGCTAAGTTATCATTCAAGAGTGAGGCAAAATAAAAGTATTTTCAGATAAAAATATACAGACCTTTGAAAGAACTAAAGAATGTGTTATAAGGGAGGGAGTAGGATTTGAGAAGTCATGATAACAAAGAAATTAGTAGGTAAAAACCAAACATTGACTGTATGAAACAAAAATAATTATGACTGATTTGTGGGGGCTAGAACTAAAATACTAGAGGATAAAATGTAAGCTGGGAGGGAAAGTGATCAGCATTAAAAAGTTATATATAGTTCAGGAAGAGGATAGAGATATTAAGTTTAGGCTTTCAGTCAGATGCATACTAAAAATTTAAGTGTAACCACTAAAAAAAATACAATGTATAGCTTGATCTACTTTATACATGTAGAGAAAGATACACTTCCCAAATTAGAGAATATACATCTTTTTAACCAAATGTGGAAGATTTACATAATTAGGCACAAAGTTTTAACAAATACCAAAGCTTGATATATAAACCATGTTATCTGACCCCAATACAATACAATTGGAAATTAATAACAAATACAACTGATTCCCCCACCTCCAACTCATATTTGAAAATTTAAAAATTAAACACAAAATAAATAATGTTTGAAAAATTCATGGAAACTGGAAAATATTTAGAATTAAGTAACAATGGAAACACTGTCAAAATCTGTGGAAAACAGCTAAAGCAATACTAAGGGAAAAATTTAAATGCCTATATTGTATACATTGAATAGTTAAGATGTCATCATTTGTGAGGTGGACACTTACTTTCCAAATACGATGCTTTCCTATGACTTAGACCTTTAAACTCTATGCTTACCGAAAGAGCTCTTATAAATTTATTTAGATACAGATTTGCTGTATCACTCATGCATATATTTGTAAAAGAAAGTGAAGTAATAAATTAGAATATTCCTGTGAGTTCATCCTCTGAGTCTGATTCTTCGAAATCACCTTTTGACTGAATCATAGAGGTCTGTGTTTTTCTGCAGACATAGTATTGGTCACTATGCTATTGAGAGTGTTGGTGATGGAACAGTTCTTAAATGCGATCTCCAGCATTTTTTCTTTTAAAGTACTGGTACCCATCAAATTTTCATCCTGATGTTTTCTTGAACTGGTCAGAAGGTGTCAATAGAAGGTCTTCAGATGGGACTCAGTTCTTTGTCAGATGGTCTGTAATAGCTTTATCAAGTAGCAGTGAGAAGCTACAGTTGACCAGTCGTGTCACCAGGGATAACCACCAAATAACTTCTTTTAATTGTCCGTGTTCATGCATATATAAGCAGTAACACTGGCGCTATCATAGCTTCCCTGACTGACGGTGATTGTAAGAAACAACTTGATCTCAGAGATATTAATATGAAAAAATTTATGTCGTAGAAACTATAAGATATTTGAATAGAAGGCTGAAAAGTATTGAGTTAAATGGTCAATTGAAAAAGTGAGAAAAGTAACAGCAGGTTAAACTCGAAGTAGAAGATAGGAAAAGGTAAAAATAAGAATAGAAATTAATGGAGTAGAAAAAAGTGAAGAAGATTAATAAAACAAAAATCTATTTCATTGAAAATATTAATATAGAATCTATATTATAGACAAATCTCTGGCAAGATTGGTCAAGGAGAAAGAAAAGCAAGAAGGGATAAATAATGTTAGGAATGAAACGGAATATCATTAGAGATATGATACAGATTTTTGAAAACCCATACATTTAGAATATGGAAAACTTTATGTCTGTGAATTTGAAAAATTGTATAAAATAGTTTCCTATAAAATACAGCCTATCACAATTGAATTAATAAATAGAAAATATTAATGGAAATGTAACTAAAAATGAAATTGAACAAATGGTAAAATCTACCCACTAAGTAATATGTGGATACAATGGGGAAAGTCCAGAATGTGTGAAAATACAGGAAAGATCGCCCATTTTTTTCCCCATAAATGTATGAATAAGGAGAAGAGGAGGAAAAGTAAGAAGAAGAAAAGCAGTTTGAAGAGGAAACCTGCAGATTAAGAGATAGAACTGGTTTAAGGAGTTCCCATCGTGGCACAGCAGAAACGATCTGATTAGGAACCATGAGGACGTGGGTTCGATCCCTGACCTCGCTCATGGGTTAAGGATCTGGCGTTGCTGTGAGCATTTGTGTAGGTCACAGACATGGTTCGGATCCTGCGTTGCTATGGTGTAGGCTGGTGGCTGTAGCTCCGATTCGACCCCTAGCCTTGGAACCTCCATGTGCCGCAGGTGCGGCCCTAAACACCAAAAGAAGAAAAAAAAAAAAAGAGAGAGATACAACTAGTTTAAGTGTATGGGCTTATTTGGATTCTGATTTGAAAAACTATAAAAATATTTGATAGGAATTTGAATACTGGCTGGATACTTGTTGCTATTAAAGACTATTAAATTTATAGTGTGATAGTAGTTTTCTGGTTACATATTTTAAAGAGTCCTTGTTTTTAAGCGTGATGCTAAAACATTTATAGGTAAGATGTTAATGGTGTCTGGGACGTCTTTAAAATAAATTACTCAAGGGAGAGGGGGGAAGATAAGTGAAATAGGTGAAATAAGATTGGCAGTGAATTGATTGTTGAAACTGGGTGATGGACAAATTGGAGTTCATTATACTCACCTCCCTAATATTTGAGACGTTCCCATAGTAAAAAAAAAAGCAGAGGAAATTTTATTCATTAAAGGAGCACAAGGCACAGATGTTTTTACAGGTTCCCCAAATATTGTGCAGACTATTTCAGGGAATCAAAATGTTTCCAGACTCCTTTGGGGGGTGGTTAGAACTGGATATCAAAAAAATTGCACAAGGATAGTATAAGGAAGGAAAAACATAGGCCATTCTCATGAATATAGATTTTAAAAGTCCCAAGTGAAGTCTAGACTTGTCTGGTAGTATATGTATTTTTTTAATATCACAATCAAGTAGCATTCTGAGAATGAGAGTTAAATTTAACATTAATAATCTACTGTAATTTCACCATATTAATAAGTTAGAATAAAGCCGTATGATTATCCCAGTAGATGCTCAGAAGAGGATCTGGCAGAATTTACCACTCATTCGTTATTGTAAATTTTAGAACACTTGAAATAGAAGGGAATATTGTTAAATTTTAATTTAATTTTTTCCCCACTACTTAATAAATTTTATTACAATTATAGGTGTACAAAAAATCATCACAACTCAATTTTATAGCATTTCCATCCCAAACCCTCAGTGCATCCCTCTACCCTCCAACTTGTCTCATTTGGAAACCATAGGTTTTCCAAAGTCTGTGAGTCATTATCTGTTCTGCAAAGAAGTTCATTGTGTCCTTTTTTTTTTTTTTTTTTTTGGTCTTTTTGCCTTTTCTAGGGCTGCACTTGCTGCATATGGAGATTCCCAGGCTAGGGGTCTAATCGGAGCTGTAGCCGCCGGCCTACCCCAGAACCACAGCAATGCCAGATTGGAGCCGCTTCTGCGACCTACACCACAGCTCACAGCAACGCTGGATCGTTAACCCACTGAGCAAGGCCAGGGATCAATCCGGTAACCTCATGGTTCCTAGTCGGATTCATTAACCACTGAGCCATGATGGGAACTCCCATTGTGTCCTTTTTTAGTTTCCGCATGTAAGTGGTAGCATTTGATGTTGGTGTCTAATTGTCTGATTGGTTTCACTTTGCATGATAATTTCTAGGTCCATCCATGTTGCTATAAATGTTATTTTATTCCTTTTAATGGCTGAGTAATACTCCATTTTTTGTATGTACCAGATCTTCCCTATCCACTCCTCTGTTGATGGACATTTAGGTTGTTTCCATGACTTGGCTATTGCATAGAGTGCTGCAGTGAACACTGGAGTACATGTGTCTTTTCGAGTCATGGTTTTCTCTGGATAGATGCCCAGGAGTGGGATTGCTGGATCAAATAGTAATTCTATTTTTAGTTTTCTAAGGAATCTCCATACTCTTTTCCACAGTGTTTGCACCAACTTGCATTCCCACCAACAGTGTAATAGGGATCTTTTTTCATCACACCCTTCAAGCACTTATTGTTTGTAGACTTTTTGATGATGCCCATTCTGGCCAGTGTAAGGTGGTACCTCAAGTGGTTTTGATTTGCATTTCTCTAATAACGAGTGATGTTGAACATCTTTTCATGTGTTTTTTGGCCATCTGTATGTCGTCTTTGGAGAACTGTCTGTTTACATCTTCTGCCCATTTTTTGATGGGGTTGTTTTTTCGGTATTGAGCTACAGGAGGTGTTTGTAAATTTTAGAGATTAATCCCTTGTCAGTCGATTCATTTGCAAATATTTTCTCCCATTCTGTGGGTTGTCTTTTCCTTTTGTTTAGGGTTTCCTTTGCTGTGCAGAAACTTTTAAGTTTAATTAAGTCCCATTTGTTTATTTCTCTTTTTATTTTCATTACTCTGACAGGTGGATCTCAGAAGATGTTGCTGTCATTTATGTCGGAGAGTGTTTGGCCTATGTTTTCCTCTAAGAGTTTTATAGTATCTGGTCTTATATCTCGGTCTTTGATCCATTTTGAGTTTATTTTTGTGCATGGTGTTAGGAAGTCTTCTAGTTTCATTCTTTTACATGTGGCTGTCCAGTTATCCCAGCACCAATTATTGAAGGGGCTGTCTTTTCTCCAAGGT
>PVHT020000037.1:7064207-7089319 GCA_004024745.2 Catagonus wagneri | reverse complement strand
TTTTTTTTTTTTTTTTTTTTTTTTTTGCCTTTTCCTAGGGCCGCACCCGTGGCATGTGGAGGTTCCCAGGCTAGGGGTCTAATAGGAACTGTAGCTGCTGGCCTTCACCACAGCCACAGCAACGTGGTATCCGAGCCGCGTCTGCGACCTACACCACAGCTCACAGCAACACCAGATCCTTAACCCACTGAGCAAGGTCAGGGATCGAACCCGCAACCTCATGGTTCCTAGTCGGATTTGTTAACCACTGAGCCATGACGGGAACTCCGACGATTTCTGATTTTGGTAGCATAATTGTGCATGGATGATTTAGTATCTTTATATATGCCTTTCCTGGTGAGCCTTGTCATTTGTAGTGTTTTTGTTTCTGGTTGTGGCCTTTTCTTTTCTGTCTAGAGCAGTTCCTTTAAGATTTGTTGTAAAGCTGGTTTAGTGTTGCAGAAATCTCTTAGCTTTTGCTTATCTGTAAAGGTTTTGATCTCTCCTTCAAATCTGAATGAGAGCCTTGCTGGGTAAAGTAATCTTGGTTGGAAGTTTTTTCCTTTCATCAAGTTAAGTATACCATTCCACTCCCTTCTGACCTGCAGAGTTTCAGCTGATAACCTTATCAGGGTTTCCTTGTATGTCGTTTGTTTCTTTTCCCTAACTGCTTTCAATATTTTCTCTGTCTTTAATTTTGTTCATTTTGATTAATATGTGTCTGGGGGTGTTCCTCCTCGGGTTTATTTTATATGGTACTCTTTGCACTTCCTGTATTTGAGTGAGTGGTTCCTTTCCCATATTAGGGAATTTTTTGGCTATTATCTCTTCAAATATTTTTTCTGTCCCCTTCTCTCTCTCTTCTCCCTCTGGCACCCCTATAATACGGATGTTGGTGCGTTTAACATTATCCCAGAGTTCTCTGAGACTCAGCTCATTTCCTTTCAATCTTTTATCTCTTTTCTCTCCCGCATTAGTGATTTCCACTAATCTGTCCTCCACCTTGCTGATTCGTTCTTCTGCCTCCTGTATTCTACTGTTGGCTGCTTCTAATGAATTTTTTATTTCAGTTATTGTATTTTTCATCTCTTCTTGTTTAATTTTTACAGCTTGTATTTCTCTGCTCAGTGTTTCCTGTAAATTATCAATCTTTGCCTCCAGTTTATTTCCAATGCCTTGCATCATCTTTAGCATCAGTCTGAAGTCTCTTTCTGGGAGGCTGATAATCTCCTCATCACTGAGCTATTTTTCTGGGCTTTTCTCTTTCTCCCTTATCTGAGTTATAGTTTTCTGTCTTTTCATTTTTATAGGTTTTTGGTGTGGTGACCTTTTTGCAGAGAATAGAGTTGTAGCCTCTCTTAGTTCTGGCGTTTGTCTCCCCTGTGGCTAAAGTTGGTATGAAGGGGGCTTGCTGTAGGCTTCCCGATGGGAGGGACTGATTGATGCCTGCCCACTGGTAGGTGGGGTTGATTCCTATCCCTCTGGTGGGTGGGGCTTTGTCTCTGGGTGAGATTAGAGACTGGCTGTGTGCCTGAGGGCTCTCTAGGTAGCCTTTTTACTGACGGGTGGGGTTGTGATCCCACCTGGATTATTGTGTGACCTGGGGCTTCTCAGTGCTGATTGGGGGGGGGGGCAGATTTTCCCGAAAATGGCCACCTCCAGAGAAATGCAGGGTGATGAATGTCACCAAGAGATTTGCCTCCAATGCCCTTTGCCCACAGCAAGCCACAGTCACCCCTGTTTTCCCAGGAGATCCTCCAAGAATTGCAGTCAGGTTCCACCCGGATTCCTATGGAGACTTCTTTGCCCTGGGACCCAGTGCACGTGAAAGTCTGTGTGTGCCTTTCAAGAATGGGGTCTCCTTTTCCCTCAGTCCTGTGGAGCTCCTGCACACGAGCCCCACTGGCCTTCAATGCCAGATGCTCTGGGAACTCTTTCTCCCTGTGCCGGATCCCCAGGCATGGGGATTTGACATGGGACTCAGAACTCTCAGTCCTGTAGGTGAATCTTTGTGATACTGTTACTTTCCAGTCTGTGGGACTTCCCACCCGGGAGGTATGGGGTTGCTTCTGTCGCATACTCTCCCCTCCTACCTCTTTGTCTTCTGGGGTAGAATATGTTTTTGAAAGTTTCCAGTCCATTTGGTTGAAGGTTGCTCAGCATTTGGTTGTAATTGTGTTGTTTTTAGGAGAGAAGTTGAGCTCCAGTCCTTTTATTCCACCATCTTAATCCAATCCAGAGTCTGACTTAACCTGTCATTATCTGGTCATACAGCAGATATCCTTCTGGGAGAAGTGTATTTCTTTTTGCAGATTTGTCACAAATTATTTTTTGAAGAGGCCAAACACAGTGGTAGTTCCAGCCCCAAAGCAGATGTGCTTGATGACAGCATCTGTTTCCAGCATCTGGATTGTGAATCCAGCTCTGGCCCAGTCGCAGGTCCCGCCTCCTAATTTTTATTTTTTTTTTAGTGGAACTTGTCCATAAGGATGATTAGTGGCCAAGAACACTGAAACAGTGTAAAATAATTAAAGAGTCTAAAGAAAGTAAAGAGTCCAGTAACATGTCCTCATATATTTGAATTTGGTAGATGACAGGTGGCATTACAAATCAATGAGGCAAAGATATTTTCATTTACTGTGGATAGTTAGCTAACATTATAGAAAACAACGACAAAATAGATCTATATCTCACACCATTCACTAAATGTTAATTCCAAATGGATTAATGGGCAAACTATAAAAATTAGAAAATACTAGGCATTTTTATGAAAATGGGATAGGAGGAGTTCTTTATACAAACACAAATGCAAAGAATAAAGGAAAAGTTTGATAATTTTGTCAAATTAAAATCAAAACTACTGTATGAAAAAAGATAAAGGAGATAAGCCACAGGATGGGAGAAAATATTTGCAGTGAAATAACTAACAAAAGATTGTCCCAAATGTATGAGGAACTACAAACCACTGTGATAGATACCTCAGTAGAAAAAGTGGTGAGGGGATTTGAATAGACATTTCCCGGAAGAGGGAAACTGAATGGCCAATAAACATCTGGAATTACACTCAGTGTCATTACTAATTAGGGATGAGATCTCGAATACCAGGCAAGATTGATCTTACACCTAAATAAGGATATTTCTCACATTCTGGTGACTCTCTTCTCATTGTTGTCTATATTTGGACAATATTGATTGTTTGAAATTAAGTGTCTAGTGAATCGAAATATTCTCGAGTTTCAGTGTTCAAATATTTAAAGACTGATTATTTCTTTCTAAGTTTTTAGGGTTAAACTTCTCGTAGTTCATCACGTGGCCCTCTTTCTCCCTTTGCCAAGGTTCTGGTCATACTGTGCTACCTAGAGTTCTTGAAGTTTAGTGTGCTCTTTGAAACCTTTTGACCTTTTTTAACCTATGATGATTCTACCTGGAATCCTCTTCCCTTCTTCCCCTCCTGTCAAATTATACTCATCTTTTAAGACCCAGGTAAAAAAGGATCTCTGTGATTTTTTTTCCTCACTCAAATAGGAGTTGATTACCTTCCTCTGTGTCATCACGTGAGTGTGTGTATTTGTCATGTCACTGGATTTCAGTTCATTGTGTGTTGCTGGCACTGCACTGAAATCTTTGAAGTCAGGGACTATGTCTTTGTGTATTCAGCATTTAATATGGTACCTAGAATATATTAGATAATCAGTAAATGTTTGATAAAGGAAAAAGAGCTCTGAAAAAAATCCTTTAAAAAAGTGTTTGATTATATATCATGATTCCTTTACCCTTCTGTTCATCTTTACATATGCCACCAGAACTGACCTTCATTCTTTAAATACTGGCTGACCAGTGCAAAATGTAGTGGAGTTTACTGCCTCTCTATCTGGATGGTAAATTCTTATTAATACTGCCGAAGATTGCATTGGCCTTGCTCATACAGAGTTTGTAGACAGTAGAACTTTTTTTTCCCCGTGAACTGCTATCAAGGCAGTCTTCCTCATCACATGTGTGTTCAATTAAATTTTTCAGCTCGAAGAGAAATTATATACAGTCTTGGTTTTTATTTTTCTAAATAGCAGAGGACCTGTTTTCCCTTTATTTCTGCTTTGCCATTTCTCTTGTGCTTTGTCTAGTTTTTGGTTTTGTAAAACTCTTGTAATAAAACCTCCTAAAAGGTTGGACTCTGTTAATTTGGGTTTGGCCTGAACTTTACCTTTGCCTTAATTATAAAGAAAAGCTTTACTAAGTTCATCTTCCTTCAGACAACAAATTCTTCAAAGATATTAGTACAGAATGGTGCTAGCATTAAAGCACTTTTTTGTTGGTTTATTCAAAAAAAATGTTAAGCCGCTGTTTTACACTGAAACACATATCTAGAGATCATCCCCATCTTCAAGAAGATCAGGGTGTAGAGAATGAGAGGCAGAGACATGTAATTATAACACAGATAATAAATTCTACTATAATTGAGGTAAGTGCATAATGTTATGAGGGCCTCCAGAAGGCTAAATGAGAAAAGCTCTGCAAAGGAGAGGACAATGAACAGTTTTTATTTTTTTATTTTTATTTATTTATTTATTTAGTCTTTTTGCCTTATCTAGGTCCGCACCCACGGCATATGGAGGTTCCCAGGCTAGGGGTCTAACAGGAGCTGTAGCTGCCGGCCTACACCACAGCCACAGCCACAGCAACGCGGGATCCGAGCCGCGTCTGCAGCCTACACCACAGCTCACAGCAATGCCGGATCCTTAACCCACTGAGCAAGGCCAGGGATCGAACCTGCAACCTCATGGTTCCTAGTCGGATTCTTTAACCACTGAGCCACGACGGGAACTCCTAGAGTTTTGAACTAATTATATAGTGAAAAGGAGAAAAAAACATTGTGGGAAGAGGAAGTGGCATATATAAAGTCACAGAGGAGACAGGGTGTGGCATAGATATGTGACATGTGCAGGCTGGGGAGGGGAGAGTATTGAGGGAATGGGAGAAAATTGTGGCTGGAATGGTAGATTGGGTCCTAGTTATAAATCCTGGAGGCAGAGAGAAGACACTGAAAGTTACTAAGCAGGAAGATGATAGGGTCAATTCTTTGCTTTATAAAGAGCTAGGGAAGCAGTGCTGAATACAGATAGGAAGAGTTTAAGAGACAGGCCTTGGTAGTTAGGCTACCGTTTAACATGCACATCTCTACCAAGTAGGTACTGGAAGAGTAGATGAGCTAACATCCCTGTTAAGGTAGATGTTACTCCCCTTTTTTGGATGAAGAAAGAGGCTTAGCAGGCAAAAATGCTGGGAGGTAGAAAGCCAGTGGGATCATTACACCTTGTGGACCATGTGGTTGATTCTTTCCCTCAAAGAGAGCAGAAATTAAGTCCAAGGCTTTTGTACCATTGTGGTGGTGGATGTAGTGATGAGGACAGCCACATTGTCTTGGTCTGTGTAGTTCTGCATGGCCTTCATCTCTGCAGCATTCTTATACTTAGATTTGATACCGTGGTCTCGTTTATTGTGTGTCTCATGCTTTGTGCTGATCTAGTATGGGCTGCCTTACTGTGCCTTGTTGTTTGTGCCATTTCTGGATCAACAAGGAAACTTGCACTTTTCTCTCGTTTAATACCTGCTTTTATGAATTCTGTTGATTTGTACTCTTTGTCTTTTTCTAATCCAAGTGGCCTTAAGCAATTCGATCTGTGATAACAGAATATCATGGAGGTGGTGTATAAATAACAGAAATTGGTTCCTCACAATCCTGGAGGGTGGGGAAGTAAAAGATGAAGACTGGTAGACGCAGGGTCCCCTGAAGGTCTGCCTCCTGGTTCATCCAAGGCTGTCTTGCTGTCTCTTCCCTTGGTGGAAGGTGCAAGGGAGCTTTCTGAGGTCTCTTTTAAAAGGGCCCTAATCCTATTCATGAGGGCTTTGTCCTCAGGACCTAATAACATTTGCAAGACCCCACCACCAAATACCATCTCATAGGGGATTAGGTTTCAACACAGGAATTTTGTGGGAGACACAAACTTTCAATCTATGGTACCAGATTTAGGAAACTGCATTCAGCAGGCCATATCCAGCCGCTGCTTATTTTTGTAAATTTTTATTGGAACATAGCCATATTCATTCATCTTGTCTGTGACTGCTTTCATGCTGCAGTGGCAGAATTGAGCAGCTGTCTTTTCATTTGCAAAGCTGAAAATATTTACTATCTGACCATGAGTCTACACAGCCTTAGGCTGCTTAGGACTCCTTATTGTTCTTTCCAAATCACGGTACAGATTAGGTTAATTCTTTAAGGAAGCAAGATGCAACTTGGAATTTGAATATTTATCATTAATTTTAGCTTAATAAGCGCTGTCTAGTTGCTTCACTCATATAGGAAAAAAATCTGATGCCATTTTTTTCATTGAATTCCTTATACTTTCCTACAATTACGAGAAATTTCTATCCCTGAAAAGATTAAGTAGAATTTTTCTTTTTCCTCGTAAAGGAGGTATCTGACATTTAATGAATATCATTATATATCCAACATTGTACCAGACATTGCTTTAAAATCATGTCACTTAATCATTCATAACAATTTATTTGGGAAATAGGGAAACAGGGCTAGAGAAGTTGTAGGATGCCCAGTGTCATAGTAAGTGATAGAGTCTGATTGGCCTCCACAGCCTGGCATCTTTCTACTTATGGAAGTTACCAGGCATATACAGGTGAGTGGTACAGTGCTATGTTAACAACAAATGTTTAACTGAGTGACCAGCTCAGGTATTCCTGAAACAGGAACAGGGTTCCTGAAGTAGCTCCCTTATACCATGTATGGGGAAGATTCCACCCAAATTTGGCATTGTTACCACATAAAATTAAGGAACATCATATTCCCCAGGCTGGATAACTGAGGTTTTATAGTTTATTAATAGTTTTACCATATTAATAAGATTTAAATATAATAATATTATCGTTGTTAATGACAAGATGAGTCTAGATTCCTTCACCTAATGTTGAAGGTTCTCTACGATTTGACCCCAGCCTACCTTTCTGGCCCGTATAGCTGTTCTATGTAAACTTTCTGCTCTAGCAGAACATATATATTCACTATCCAGCTTTCCCACTTAAAAAAATTATAATTGCGGTAAAAAAAACACAACTTGGAGTTCCCATCGTGGCTCAGCGGAAACGAATCCGACTAGTATCCGTGAGGATGCAGGTTCAATACCTGGACTTGCTCAGTGGGTTAAGGATCTGGCATTGTTGTGAGCTGTGGTGCAGGTCACAGTCGCGGCTCGGATCTGGCGTTGCTGTGGCTGTGGTGTAGGCCGGCAGCTACAGCTCCGATTAGACCCCTAGCCTGGGAACCTCTGTGTGCCGTGGGTGCAGCCCTAAACAAACAAACAAACAAAACTTGGAACTTAGCATTGCAGTAGTGTTTTGACACTTTTGCTCATGCTTTGTTGTTCACATGACTTGCTCTTCTTCCATCTTTTCACTTATCTAAGTTTTACCAGTTGGATGCAGCCTCATCCTACTTTCCTGAAGGCTTGCCTCTCGTTCCCAGCCCTTGTTCTCTTCCTCTTACAGATGTCTGTTGCACGGTTTGCTTGTAAGTTGAATTTGGCAATTGTTTATTATGTGACTTTGCATTTGTCATCGTCTCTGTAGTTACTTAAATTTCTTCTTAAAACTTTTTATGACTTTGTCTTAGCTAATAAGCTATATTAGTAAATGCTTTGGGGAAAGGGCCTCAAGTCTTTTGTGTGTGTCTATTTTCTCTCCCCATAGCACCTCCCTCTTTCACTTCCTGATTTCTGATAGTGGTTTCCATTATTCGTACACAGTTATGTATAACTTGATGTGTTATCACTATCACATAGAAATATCACAATATTTTCTTCTCCCTTTGTGGATTCTACAGTTAGATTACTGGTTCTTTGTTTAATGTTAATGTTTGAAATTATAAGGCATGTTCAGTCTAGTGAGCTGAATCTGTCTTTTAACCTAAATGGTTTCCTATATTAGTAAAGCAGTATCTCAGTTTATCTAAAAATATTTCTATCTAATTTTGATGCCAGAATAATAGTACATTGTATGGACTGTCCATAACTAGCATAATCATTCCTTTGATATTGGGTATTTAGGTTATTCTCAGTTTTTGTTTTGCAATTATGAACAGTGTTGCAGTGAACATCCTTTTGTGTAAAAGTTTTCCTGTATTTTAGATGATTTGCTTAGCTAAATTTCTTAGAAATTATTAAGTCAAAGGTTACAAACATTTTACAAGTTCTTGATATGTGAGCTGTGACATTTTTATTTCATTAGTTCTTTGCCAAAGGATTAAAACAGAATTTAAGTTTTTATTAGCTTTTAACTTTTCCTCTGTGTGCTTCCTCTACCAGACTTACCCAGGTAAACACTTTATATTGACTACTGTGAATTGTTACTGTCTTGGGCAAGTGACCAAATGAACAACTGCATTAGTTCAAGACAGTTGGTACTTGACTGGCATCTGTATTCTTGGAGAGTTAGAAGGAGTAAACCAAAAAAATAGATAAAACAGGAAGCACTTTAGTTTGGTTTTAGAACACATTTGGGATTCACTGCTCATGTTTTTACCTCCCTACTTCTAAGTAGTATTCTTAATTTAACATTAAAGTTTCTCCTTTCTCATACTCCGTTTGATGGTAGTTCAGTAGTTTGGTGGGTAGTGTAAGAAGGTAACCTTGAGATCAGTATCGATAATGGTCTCGTCTTTGCTCTGTATCTCTGCCCTTACATGTGTTTTGTTGTAGAAGATACACTTTGCCTTCTTTTGCTGTTGTGCAGCTCTGCCTCATGCTGTTTTGTGCAGCTCTTAGGTATTTCTGTTTAACGTTTTATAGTTGTTTCACTCACACGGATTTTTTTCACTTTCTAGTAAGATTGCCAGTTTCTCTAGGACTGGGACCACACATATTCTACCTTTATTAGATTCCTCTTTTGACTTTCTCAAAAGAATGTTCTCTCCTTTTGTCTTCTTCCTCACTGTTCCCTCGTAGTACTGGTTTGTGGTTTCATGACGAAAATCTTGTCTTCTTCACTGCTCATGAAGAATGTAGATTTTGCTTCTGGCTATGATGGGGCAGATTGTAGCAGACTAAATTCCTGCTGAGAATAACTAGAAAAGCTTGATTAAAAAAAAAAACTTATATGAAGGAATTGGTAAGTTGCCAAGGCAGCCAGGACTTTAGACATTCGTGGATTTTTGGCAGATGGAAAGTACAGCCATTAGAGTCAGAAAAGCCAGCAGAGCTTTCTTCATGGGGCTAAGGATGCAAAATTATAGTTCTGGGCTGCCCAGGCAACCAGAACTTGAGAGGCCAGGACTCAGAGAGAAGGGAGGTACATCTCCGCGACTCCCAGCTCTGAGCCTCTACCTGCTCCTTTTGCTTTTGGGGCATTTACAGATTCTTTAACTATGCAGGTAAAAGCCTAAGAAGCTTCACAGAAGTCTAGTGAAAACAAAGCACTCTTAGCAGTTTTTAAGTGTTGAGGAGAAAAAAGTTCAGGATCTTTCAAGGAAGGCCAGCTTGGTAAATACCCCATACGGTCAGCTAGGTCCTTAGAGGCCTACAGACAGGTAGAATGAGCTTTCCAAGGTTTACAAAGACTGCAGCCAACTTTGAATCGGTTCATATCCTGATTGGTTTTTGAGGTGATGTGCCATCATTCTAACTGCTTGTCAGAGAACATGGTGAATCCTCTGTAGGAATATAATATCCACAGCCTTTATAGTTTTTCATATACAATGAATGGTATTCTAACAAAAATAACCAGGTAAACTAAGAAACCAGACCCGGAATAAAAGAGTACTGAAATAGATATATTGTATCCTTAGTCACTGATAATTTATCCACTCAGTCTCTAAATGAAGGACATTTACGTTGTTTCCAGTCTGTAGAATTATGATTGATCTGCTGTGAATATTCTTATACATACAGCCTTGTATACATAAGCATACCCTTGTTAACTCTTCTCTGTGTCAAACTATTTGATCTTTGCTAGTCTGATAAAAGTTGCATATTGTTTCAGTAGTTTTAAATATCTTGAATTTAGTGAAATTGAATATATTTTAATGTTTGTCATATGAATTTATTTTTTCTATAAACTATTCATTCATATCCTCTGTCCATTGTTATATAGAGTTGTTCAGTTTTTTTTCTTTTTTTCTGATATTGAAGAGGTAATAAAGAATATAGTAGGTAAGAGCATGGATGCTTGAGTTGGATTGCCTGAGTTTAAAATCATAGCTCCTTCACCCACAGCAATGTAGCCTTGGGCAAATTAAGTGCTGTATGCTTCAGTGTCCTCATCTGTAAAATGGGGATAATAGCATCTCCCCCACTGGGTCATTATGAAGATCAGATGAGTTAAAAATGTGAAGTGCTTAGAAGTGGCTTGGCATACTGTTAACTGCTGCTTAACTGCCAGCCATCAGAATGATGCTAGTGGTGTAAACAGATGGAAATTTGCCAAAGAGATTTTATTTTTCTTTTTATGGTTGCACCTGCAGCGTATGGAAGTTCCTGGGGTCAGGGGTCAAATTTGACTTGCAGCTGAGGCCTGTGCCATAGCCACAGCAACACTGGATCCAGGCTGCATCTTCGACCTAGCGCTATAGCTTATGGCAACATTAGACCCTTAACCCACTGAGTGAGGCCAGGGATCCAGCCTGCATCCTCAAGGAGACAGCATCGCATCCTGAACACGCTGAGCCATAATGGGAACTCCAAAAGAGATTTTTTTTTTTTAATTTACCCAAGCACACATAGATAAGTAGGAGTATTCAAATTCAGATCAAGATCTTGGGACTCTTAAGTCTATAAAGTTCTTTTTCATTCTGCTGTACTGATAAGAAATTGAACCTACAGAGGTAAAAACTCAAGCATAGCCAGGTACTAAGGGATGATTGCCTTTGGATTTGAGAGTTGTTAGGATAGTGTCTTCCCAGTATAGTTGAGTGAGGATCTTTTTCTAATTTTGTATTGAGCATGGACATTTTGTAAATGATGCTTCCTGAGGGTTTTGTGCAGTTAGCAAAATGCCAGTCTTATAGTTTGTTTTGTTTGTCTTTATTAATAACCAGTCACCCCACCCTGAGAAGATCCTTTTCAGGAAGGGCCATCCAGGAAGTATAGCTGCTCCTTTAGTTCACATTAGGCTGAAAGCAGTACTCAGCTTTGGTCACTGGTCACGAGTGTTTGTCACTTTTAGGGCATTATATCCTTAGAGAGTTTCTCTTCCTGTTAAACATGGTACAGTTGACCCTTGAACAGTGCAGGGGTTAGAGGAACTGACCCTTTGCACAAAATCTGTGTATAACCTTATGGTGGATACATGGATTTAAGCAACTGCAGATTAAACCACAGATTCCACTATGGTAGTGTAGAATGTATTTATTGAAAAAAAATCTGTATATAAGTGGACCTGCACTGTTCAAACCTGTGTTGTTGAAGGGTCAGATGTAGTCAGCAGAGGACAGGCATTAAGAACTTCCACTCTTGGATTCATTTATAAATACTAAGATATTCAGCAGCTCAGCAACACCTAAAATAATTTCTACCCTATAGATTCTGGGGGAGGGATCAGTGGGTTTTAAAACTAATTCCTCTGGAGGGTGATGTTGCTTTTTCTGGTTATTTTGACATCTTGTTGCTTTTTTTTTTCCCCTGAGAATTTACTTTTTAGAGCAGTTTTAGTTCACAGCAAAATTGAGAGGAAGCTACCTAGAGTTCCCTTGTGATCCCTGCCCCCACCCCTACCTTGCTTCCTCCATTATCACTGTTACTCCCCAGAACGGTAGATTTGTTACCAGGGGTGACCTACAATGACACATCATAAATCACCGAAAGTACATAGTTTGCCAAAGTGTTCACTCTTGATGTTGTGTATTTAGTGGATTCGGACAAATTATAACGACATTTTCCCATCATTATAATGTTAGGAGTCTTTTCACTGCCCTGAGAATCCTCTGCCTACTCATCCCTGCCTTCTCCATCCCTGACAACTGCAGGTCTTTTTATTGTCTCTGTAGTTTTATCTTTTCCAGAATGTCATGTAGTTGGAAACATACAGTAGGTAGCATTTTCAGATTGGCTTTTCTCACTTAGTAATATGCATTAAAGTTTCCTCCACGTCTTTTCAGGGCTTTGATAGCTCAGTTCTTTTTAGCACTGAATAGCATTGTCTGGATTATCAACTTAATAATAGCCAGTATTTTACCAGCAAAAGTGAGTTTATTTGGGAATAGCCAGAGGAATTGCAATTTGGGACATGCAAACTATGGCAGACCAGAGAAGAAGGAGGGAGAATTTACTTTTATAGGGGAAAGAGGGGAGAGGAGAAGGGGCTGTAATAACAAAGGAGAGAAGTACTCTTCTTCCTGTTGGATAGTAAAGTCAGCAGCACCTTTGTGTTGGAGGTATCTCTGTACAGATCTCCCTCTTTGGAATAACTGACAGGTACAGGGTGTGAGATGAGCACTCTCCCTACCGGCCTGTCCCTGCTCCAATTTTAGCTGAGGTTTCTTTAATTTCACAGTGTGTACCTCAGTTTATCCATTTTCCAACTAAAGGAGATCTTGCCTTGCTTCCAGGTTTTGGTGATTATAAAGAAAGCTGCTATAAACACCCACTTACAGGTTTTTGTGTGGATGTAAATTTTTAACTCATTGGGGTAAATATCAAGGAGTGCAATTGCTGGATTGTATGGTGAAACTAAGTTTAGTTTTGTAAGAAATTGCCAGATATCATCCAAAGTGGCTTTCCCATTTTGCACTCCCAGCCGCATGGATTCTTGAGAATTCTTGTTGCTGTACATCCTCCCCAGCATTTGGTGTTGTCAGTGTTTTGGATTTTAGCCTTTCTAACTAGGGGTACGGCATCTTGTTTTAATTTGTAATTCCCTAATGTACATGCTATTGAATACCTTTTTCATATGCTTATTTGCTAAGTGTATATCTTCTTTGATGAGGATCTGTTAAGGTCTTTGCCCATTTTTTTTTTTTCCAAAATCAGATTGTTTTCTGATTAAGGTTTTTTTTTTTTGTTTTTTTGCCTTATCTAGGGCTACACCAGTGGCATATGGAGGTTCCCAGGCTAGGGGTCTAATTGGAGCTGTAGCTGCTGGCCTATGCCACAGCCACAGCAATGCGGGATCCGAGCCGCGTCTGCAACCTACACCACAGCTCATGGCAACACCGTATCCTTAACCCACTGAGCAAGGCCAGGGATGGAACCCGCAACCGCATGGTTCCTAGTCGGATTTGTTAACCACTGAGCCACGAAGGGAACGCCTGTTTTCTGATTAAGTTTTGATAGTTCTTTGTATATTTTGGATAACAGTCTTTTATCAAACACATCTATTTTGCAAATGTTTTCTTCCAAGCTGTGGCTTTCTTCTTGCTTTCTTGACGTCTTTCACAGAGCAGAAAATTTTAATTGTAATGAAATCCATATTATTAATTACTTTATGAATCATGTCTTTGATATTGATCTAAAAAGCTATCACTGTGTCAAATTACCTAGATTTTTTCCTGTTGCTCTGCTTTTATAGTAGTATTACAGGGATTTCAACCACAATTTGAACTTTTGGAGCGGAGGGAGCTTACATAGGAATCTAGGAAGGCAGAGGGAAGTAAAGATAAAATTAAGAAAAGTAAAGTCCCACATCAGCAGACAGAAACTATTATTATTATAAATGATTGTTCTTTCTTTACTAAAAAGTTGAGGAACCTAAAAGGTTAATCATGATTGATAAATATCATAATTGATAATGTTGAGTATAATGTTCTCCAGAAAAAGACTTTGATTTAAAAGAGGAGATTTTCATTTTTCTGATTGTTTTCTGCTCCTTTTCATGTAATAGACCAGGTGGATTGAAATACCACGTTTCATAAAACTGCAAAGAAATTATTTTGATGTCATAACTACTCTTATGTAAGTTTAAAATGCTGATAGTATTTTTACTCATTATATTAGACTTTAATAGAGTGTTTTAAAATTTAGATAAACTTATTAAGTAGTGAGTAAAAATGAAATGAAAATATTATTACAGGGAGTCCCTGTTGTGGATCAGTAGTATCAAACCCGACTGGTATCCATGAGGATGCAGGTTCAATCCCTGGCCTCACTCAATGTCTTAAGGATCCAGGGTTGCTGTGAGCTGTGGTGTAGGTCGCAGATGCGGCTTGGATTCCAAGTTGCTCTGGCTGTGGTGTAGACTGCTGGCTACATTTCTGATTTGATCCCGAGCCTGGAAACTTCATATGCCTTGAGTGCAGCCCTAAAACGCGCCCCCCCCCCCAAATTATTGCAGGCATACTTTGGAGATACTTTGAGTTTGGCTACAGACCACTGCAATAAAGCAAATATGTCAATAAAGTGAGTCACATGAATTTTTGGTTTCCCAGTGTATGTGAAAGTTTAGGTTTATACTATGCTGTGGTCTATAAAGTGTGCAGTAGCATTATGTCTTAAAACACAATATACATATCTTAAATAAAAATACTTTATTATTCAAAAAACCCTCCAAAATAAAAATACTTTACTTCTAAAAAATGCTGATCATCATCTGACAACACAGGGTTGCTATAAACCTTAAATTTGTATGAACTGCAAGAAAGTAAAGCATAGTAAAGCAAGGTATACCCGTACTGAATCATTAACTTTAGAAGTTACTTGGTGTGTTGACTACATTTCTCCAATAAAAACTGAGATCTAAGGAGATTTTAGTCCATGATATGTGTGTTTATGTGTCTCAGGAGGACTCCAAGAACTGCCCCTCCAGCAGATTCAGTGGTTTACTAGGAGTACTCATGGGACTCAGCATGTAGTCCTACTAAGCATGTAGTCCAGCATATAGACTCATGTTTAGGATTCATTACCGTGAAAGGACATAGGTTAAAATCAACAAAGGAAGAAGACATAAGGGACAAAGTCCAAGGGAAACCAGGCATAACCTTCTAGAGTTCTCTCTCTGCTGAGTCTCACAGGATGTGCTTAATTCCCCCAGGAACAAGTTGTGACAGTATGCGTTGAATGGTGCCAACTAGAGAAACATCTTAGAGACTCAGTACCCAGAGTTTTTACTGTAGGCTGATCATGTAGGGACTGTCTGCCTAGCATGTACCAAAACTCCAGAATCCCAGCAGGAAAGAAGGTATTTAAAACAACAGTTTTGGTACAGTGAAACTGCACCTATTCAGGGAGGGTGGGAACTCTCCTGAAATCCAAGTTCTTAGGCACTAGCCAAGGGCCAGCCCCGTAAGCAGGTCTTTTAAGATAGGCATTTAGGCCTGCTATTGTTAAGTCTTTTCTGCATTCTCTGTATGTGTGTATGTGTGCAGCATTTAGCATACAGTATGTTCTGATTAAGTGCTATTTTTATTTATTATAGGGATTCTTCATTGATTACTACCAGTACTATTTTTTTTAAATTAATTCAGTTTATTAAATGGTTTCATTTTATTTTATTATTATTTTTTTTTGTCTTTTTGCCTTTTTCTAGAGCCGCACTCGCGGCATGTGGAGGTTCCCAGGCTAGGGGTCTAACAGGAGTTGTAGCCGCCGGCCTTTGCCACAGCAACGTGGGATCCGAGCCGCTTCTGCAACCTACACCACAGCTCACGGCAACGCCGAATCCTTAACCCACTGAGCAAGGCCAGGGATCGAACCCGCAACCTCATGGTTCTTAGTCGGATTCGTTAACCACTGAGCCATGAAGGGAACTCCCTAAATGGTTTCATTTTATATAGAATGTACTTTCACTGTTTCCAGAATGATAATGGGTTTGGATTTACCTGCTTTTCCATTTCGTTTTAGTACATTAAACTAGTCAACAAAGGTAAAAACTGCATGATACAGGTCATGTTTGAGATGGTATTTTTCCAACCCTTATTGAGATACAATTGACATATAATTGTGTTTATGTCAATAGTATGTTTGAGGTATACAATGTGTTGAATTGATATATTTACTGCAAAAATGGCTATCCTAGTAGTGTTAGCTTAACAATTCCATCATCTCACATAAATATCAATACTTTTTTTGTAGTGAGATCATTTAAGATCTATTCTCTTAGCAACTGTCAAGTATATAATACAGCGCTTTGAACTATAGTCACCATGCTGGACATTAGATCCCCCAAACTTATCTACAGTATAACTGCAACCGTATGCACTTTGACCAGCTTTTCCCTTTTTCTCCCCTTCTTAGAACCTGGCTGGCAACCATCTCTATTTCTATAAATTCAGATTTTTATATTTCATATATAAATGAGTTCATACAGTTTTTGTCTTTCTCTGACTTATTTCATTAAGACTTACTTCATAAGTTCCATCCACTTTGCTGCAAATGGCAGGATCTCCTTCTTTATTTGCCTTTTTTTTTTTTTTGACTGCACCTGCAGCATATGGAAGTTTCTGGGCTAGGAGTCAAATCAGAGCTTCAGCTGCCGCCTTATGCCACCACCACAGCAACACTGGATCCGAGCTGCATCTGCAACCTATGCCACAGCTTGTGACAGCACCAGACCCTTAACCCACTGAGTGAGGCCAGAGATCAATTCCGCATCCTCACTGACACTATGTTGGGTTCTTAACCCTCTGAGCCACAACGAGAATGCCTCCTTTTTTTAATGGCTGATAATATTCATGTTTGTATTTATATGGCACATCTTTAACCATTTATCCATCAGTGGAGCTCAGATTGTTTCTATATCTTGGATAGTGTGAATAATGCTGTAGTAATCATGAGAGTTCTGATACCTGTTCTAGATTCTTTTTTTTAATTACTCAATGGATTTTATTACATTTATAGTTGTACAACGTACTAGTACTACTGTTTTTTGTTGTTGTTGGTTTTTTGGGTTTTTTTGGCTGCATCCATAGCATGTGGAAGTTCCCATGCCAGGGGTGGACCTGAGCCACAGTGGTAATGATGCCAGATCCTTAACCCACTGAGCTACCAGGGAACTCCTCCTCCATGGTAGTACTTTTTTTTTTTTTTGTCTTTTGTCATTTTGGGGCCACGCCTGTGGCATGTGGAGGTTCCCAGGCTAGGGGTCTAATGGAGCTGTAGCTGCCGGCCTACACCACAGCCACAGCAACACGGGATCCAAGCCGCATCTGCAACCTACACCACAGCTCACGGCAACACCAGATCCTTAACCCACTGAGCGAGGCCAGGGATGGAACCCGCAACCTCATAGGTCCTAGTTGGATTCGTTTCCACTGCGCCACAACGGGAACTCCCTAGTACTACTGTTAATTGTGGTCTTTTGCATACTTATGAAGTAGATGTGGCCAGTATTTTAAATTCCATTTGATATATGAGGCCAAGGCAGAGAAGTTTGGAATTTCTAAATATTCTTACTTACTTGATGGAGTAGGTTATCAGCACTTTTAATGTGTTGGTGTTGTAAGCCAGTAGGGGGGAAAATGGAATTTTGGGAGTTCCTGTTGTGGCTCAGTGGTAATGAGCTTGACTAGTATCCAAGAGGAGGCAGGTTTGATCCCTGGCCTCAGTCAGTGGGTTAAGGATCTGGCATTGCCGTGAGCTGCGGAGTAGATTGCGTTCCCAGCTCGGATCTGGCATTACTGTGACTGGGGTGTAGGCCACCAGCTACAGCTCCTACTTGGCCTGGTAACTTCCATATGCCGGTGTTGCTGTGGCTGTGGCATAGGCCAGCAGCTGTAGCTCTGATTGGACACCTAGCCTGGGAATTTCCACATGCCTCAGGTGTGGCCCTAAAAACCCAAAAAAAAAAAAAAAAAACTCACTCCAACAGGAATAAAAGAAATGCGTTTACATTTCATATCAGAGGAAATAGTTATTCAAACATATGAAAAGTACTCAATTTTACGTATAAAATAAGTACATAAGACATAAAATTTCACCTGTTAGACTGGCAGAGCTAAAATTGTCAACACTCATTGTGTTGGAAAAGTTGTGAGGCAAGGGCAGTCTGATGCATTGCTGGTAGGACTATAAACCTGTAAAAGTTTTATGAAGGGAGAGTTGTTATTGTCTGTCAGAATTACAGAAGCACATACTCTTTGAGCACTTCTGATTTCTGCAATTTAATCTGTGGATATACTTGCAAACATGCAAAATGATATATGTAAGATTATTCATTATAACGTGGTTTTTAATAGTGTCTAGAGATTTAAATTTACCTTGATATCTCTAATTTTGTCCTCCTTTTTATTCTCGTTGTCTTCTTTTTCCATTTCTGAAAGTATAGTTGATTTACACTGTTTCTCTCTTTTTTCTTATTTTTAATAGAGTTTTGTTTTTTGGTCATCTCGTAGGACCATGTTCAAAATAGAATCAGCCAGTGTTGTTAGTTTTAATCAGCAGAAGTCTACTCTGGCAAATTTAAGCAGAAAAGGAATTTATTGAGAAAGAACATTGGGTAACCCAGAGTAGTCAGCCAGGTAGCTAGAGAACTTAGTTTGGATAATGGCAGCTAAGTTCCAAGAGCACAGTCTGTATAATATGAATTTTTTGCAGCTTTTTTGTGACCTAATATATTTGTAATTGTTCTTTGTTTTAAGGAATATGTATTTTGTTCATTGAGTTCATACATATATATGGATATTATCGTTTGTTAATTTTATATTTTAATTTTTCTGTATTTTATTACATTTTGATCTGCCTGATATATATGTGTTTGTGTTAACTTTTTAATTGTAATTATAGATTTATTCTCGTATAATCTTAGTATTTCTTGCTCTGTTGTAGGTTCATACAAATTCATAATTACTACATCTTCTTTAATGGGTTGCCGTTTTCATCCTTGTGTTATTTCCGTCTTTATTCCTATGCTTCTTCTCTTAATTTTGCCATGGAATAGTTTTGTGGCCATAGGCACAACGTTAACTTCCCATTTTCCTCATTATAAAATGGGTATTAAAAACTGTCTTATGAAGTGCTATGAAGATTCACTGACAAAATATATATAAAGTATCTTTCAGGTAATAGCTTTCTCCATAAGTGATTAAAGGTACTTTTTTGCCTTACGAGTTTTGCTTTTCCCTCCCTTCTTCTGCTTCTCTTTTAAAGCATCTAATTTTAAGTCTTATTTGCCTACAATTAGAAATGTGCTTAAGAAATATGATTAAAATAGTCATCAGGATTTTTTTTCTTTTTTTTAGCTGCTCCCATGGCATGTGGAGATTCCTAGGGCAGGCATCTAATTTGGGTAACAGCAGCAGCAGCAGCAGCCCAGACCCCTAAAGTGATGGTGCCAGATCCTTAACCCACTGCTCCACCAGGGAACTTCTGGCACCTTTTTGTTTGCTTGTTTGTTTGTTTGTTTTTAGGGCCGCATCCTTGACATATGGAAGTTCCCAGGCTAGTAGCTGAATCAGAGCCACAGCAACACGGGATCTGAGCTGCATCTGTGACTTACACTATAGCTCATGGCAATGCCGAGTCTCAGACCCAATGAACAAGGCCAGGGATGGAGCCCCCATCCTCATGGATACTAGACAAATTTGTTCCCACTGCGCCATAATGGGAACTCCTTTTTTTTTTTTTAAAGTAGGTTGAGGCGATGGAATGTTTGCCTCCCACACCCAGGGTCTAACAATTCTCTATTACTTGGTAGAGCTTTCAGTTACTGTTTCCTGCATCTGCATTAGGTTCAGGGTTTCTGAGTGTCTTCTGCATTTCTCTGGTGGGTATGATTTTTTCTGAAATAGTTGAAAGAGGACAAAGGTCAACTTTTTGAGGAGCCTACTTTTCTATAACAAATATTATCAACCTGAATGGGTAGTAGAGTTATTAGTAAGTCTAAAATAAATACTGTTTTTAAATCACTGAATATACATAGAATTATGTAGAAGTGTTGTCATATACTTTTAAGGAGGCAGAAGTGTGTACTTTCTTCTTCCATCCCCACCCCCCCAACTGAGGCCTTTTATTTGCACTTATGTATTACATCCCTGGAGAAAGAATCTAAAGATTTTCCCTTCTGTGTGTTTTTGTCTTGCTTCTTCATGGTCCGTGATGCCAGCCGAGGTTGTCAGTACAATGAAACCAAACTGACAGGATGGGAGCAGGTTATTCTGCCGTTTTTCTATATCTTTGAGTTGCACATCAAATCTGGGACTTACTGCTTCATATTTATTTAGCCTGCCTGTGAGGTTCAAAGCAGTTTTCCCAGCTTTATGATCATCCATGATTTCAAATTTGCCAGTGTAACCACGCTTCATCATCACAGTTAGAAACTGGATAATGGGAATCCCCGTGTGGCTCAGTGGAAACGAATCCTACTAGTATCCGTGAGGATGCAGGCTTGATCCTTGGCCTCACTCTTTGGGTCCGGGATGGCATTGCTGTGAGCTGTGGTATAGGTTGCAGACATGGCTCGAATTCAGCATTGCAACGGCTGTGGTGTAGGCTGGTGGCTGTGGTATAGGCTGAGCAGCTGTAGCTCTGGATTAGACCCCTAGCCTGGGAACTTCCATATGCCGCGTGTGAGGCCCTTAAAAGTGAATGAAAGAAAGAAAGGAGGGAAGGAAGGAAAGGAGAGAGAAAGGAAGAAAGAAAGAAAGGAACTGGATGATGACTTAGGAGCACGGCCTAAGAATCTGGTGTTTACCTCTCTTTTCAATGGCATCAGCCAGATATTCATTCTCACCGTTATGGTGGCATGGAAGGATGGTGGAAAGAAGGAAGGGGCGAGCACAGGGAATTATTCTCCTTCCTCTTTGATAGCATTTAGGATTTATCTTTTATTTCTGTTCTTAAGTTGGATTTTTATTATCTGTCTATATAACCGATGTGTTTTGTGAGCCTCCTGTGGGCCTGGATATCTTGACTTTAAAACTTATGGAGAAGGGGAGAAAACAGCATAAAATGTCTAAAAGTATATCATATACATATATGGTAACTAGGTAGTCAAGAGTTGAGAGATTGCAGTGCTTTAGAAAGTTAAAGTTGTTATCAGTCTCTGTAGAACCTTGAGTGACATTTTGAAGAGTTTTGACTTTATTCTATAAGCTGAACAAAGCCACTAAAGGCTTTGAGGATAAAAAAATCAGGTCATATACTGAAGATATTTGTAGGTTATATACAGGAAAATATTCTGGTGATCATTTTGAAAAGAAGTAGAGATACACAGTATCATGAGTAAAACTTCAGCTCATTTAAAGTGGTATTTGGTAACATTGACGTAAGAGCTTTAAATACGGTTTTCCTTGAGGTCTTTCAATGTTTCTTTACCAGGGAGACCCTTCAGGACCACTCCATATAAAATAATCTTTTTTCTTCCATCCTGTGTTTATTTTCCTCGATAGCCCTTAATACAACCAGTTGTATTATATGCACACACTTGTTTGTTTGTTGTCTATATCCCTTCACAGTACTGTAAGCTGCATGATAGCAAGGACTTTATTTATTCAGTCCCTCTCCCCAGTGCTTAGGAATGTGCCTGGTTTATTTATTCAGCCCCTCTCCCCAGTGCTTAGAAATGTGCCTGGTTTATACCCTTTAATAAATATTTGTTGAATGAATGAGTGAATATTCAAATTGTGGGAGATGACCACAATTTTTACGTGGTTTATGATTGGGGGCAGTGGTAGTTCAAGATCTTGGTTCCTTTTTAGAAGATTCTGTTAACGGTTGTTTTCTTTTCCCTTCTCTCCAGAGTTTATATTCAGAGCACCAATCAAATTAAGCAAGGCTGGGGAACTTCGTGAGGAATATGAAAGCCTGAGAAGGGTATAGTATACATACTGTTATGCCATTCATTTTCTTAAAGTAAATTGAAATAATGACATTAAAAAGTAGTTTGTGGGAGTTTTGATTTACTAGAGGTTTTAAAAATTTATGATGTCTTTCTCTACCCTGCCTTACACTGTTCCAGTTAGATTCTGTAGCTATAATGGAAGTAGAATAAACTAAGAACTTCTTTTTAGCTGTTCTTTAAAAGATGAAAATGTAGCTCACAGGGCCTATCACACACCTTCTGCAGTATCTGGCCACCAGGAGAGGTATTCTTGGCATTTAACTGTTAGTCAAATTTAACCGTTAGTTAAAAGCTAACATTTAAGCTTTAATAATTGCTTTATTATTTTTGCTTATCTTGTAGGGTTCCTCTAATTACATGTAGCTGGTTATCTTTAGTGCTTTTGCTTTAACTTTATTAAGTATTCCAGAAGAACTGTAACTTAGACTAGTAAGGGGGTTATGGAATAATTTGTTAGAGAACATTTATCATTGGAAAGCTTTTAGCTGTGTCTACATTGTCTTATTTTTGATGTTTTCAACCTAATTGTCTGGGAATCATTTGGAGAATTAAGACTTCAAAAAGGCTGGTGATAAGTATAGGATTTGTGGAGTTCCCATTGTGGTGCAGTGGTTAACGAATCTGACTAGGAACCATGAGGTTGTGGGTTCTATCCCTGGCCTTGCTCAGTGGGTTAAGGATCTGGCGTTGCCGTGAGCTGTGGTGTAGGTTGCAGACGCAGTTTGGATCTGGCATTGCTGTGGCGTTGGCTGGCGGCTACAGCTCCAATTAGACCCCTAGCCTGGGAAACTCCATATGCTGCGAGTGTGGCCCTAATAGGATTTGTATCATCTTTCTCCAGCTCTTTCCCGGAACCACCATCCCATACCAATGTTCATAAATGATTAATCATTTTACTTGTAGATGTTTAATATTTTATATGGCACTTAATCTGAATCAGACAGCATCATAAAACAGAGGTAAGACAATGACATTATTGTGGTATTTTAGACTGAGAAAAATCAGTATGTTGAGAAAAGATAACTGGTTTTTCTATTGTGGCTCAAGGGTTAACGAATCCGACTAGGAACCATGAGGTTGCAGGTTCGATCCCTGGCCTTGCTCGGTGGGTTAGTGATCCGGCATTGCCATGAGCTGTGGTGTAGGTGGCAGATGCAGCTTGGATCTGGTGTTGCTGTGGCTGTGGCGGAGGCCGGCGGCTACAGCTCCAGTTGGACCCCTAGCCTGGGAACCTTCATATGCTGCCAGTGTGGCCCTAAAATGACAAAAGACAAAAAAAAAAAAAAAAAGAGAGAGACCAACTTAAAACAATCTCAACAACTTAAAACAATCTCATTTATATATAGACTCCCATATCAAAACTTCTGGGCAACTGCAAACCAAAAATTTACAATTGACACACAAATAAGAAAAATCAACTCAAATACAAGACTCAAGATAGTCACCAAACCACAAGAGGAGAGAACAAGAGAAGGGAGGAAAAAAGAGCAAAAAAACCAAATCCAAAACAGTTAATAAAATGGCATTGAGAACATACATATCAATAATTACCTTAAATGTAAATGGATTAAATGCCCCAACCGAAAGACATAGACTGGCTGAATGGGTACAAAAACAAGATCCATATATTTGCTGTCTTTGAGAGACCCACTTCACTTCTAGGGACACATACATACCGAAAGTGAGAGGATGGGAGAAAATATTCCATGCAAATGGGAATCCAAAGAAAGCTGGAGTAGCAACACTCATATCAGACAAAATAGACCTTAAAGAATATTTTAAGAGACAAGGAAGGACATTGATCAAAGGATCAATCCAAGAAGAAGATAAAACAATTTTAAATATCTATGCACCCAACATAGGATCACCACAATATATAAGGTAACTGCTTACAACCTTAAAAGGCGAAATGGACAATAACACAATAATAGTGGGGGACTTTAACACCCCACTTACAGCAGTGGATAGATCATCCAGACAAAGATCAATAAGGAAATACAGGCCCTGAATGAAGCATTAGACCAGATGGACTTAATATTTATATTAGATATTAGATATATATTAAATATTTAGATATTTATAAGACATTCCATCCAAAAGCAGCAGAATACACATTCTTCTCAAGTGCACATGGAACATTCTCTGAGTTGATCACATCCTGGGTTACAAATCAAGCCTCGGTAACTTTAAGAAAATTGAAATGATATCAGGCATCTCTTCCAACCACAACGCTATATGACTGAAAATCAAGATCAACAAGAAAAAAACTGCAAAAAACGTGAACATGTGGAGACTAAACAACATGTTACTCAGCAACCAATGGATCACTGAAGAAATCAAAGAGGAAATTAAAAAAATACCTAGAAGCAAATGTCAACAAAGATATGACACTCCAAAAACTATGGTCTGCAGCAAAAGGAGTTCCTAGGGGGAAGTTTATAGCAATACAAGCCTACCTTAGGAAACAAGGAAAATCTCAAATCTAAAGCAACTAGAGAGAGAACAGACAAGACCCAAAGTTAGCAGAAGGAAAGAAGTCATAAAGACCAGAGAAGAAATCAATGAAATAGAAATGAAAAAACCATAGAAAAGATCAGTGAAACTGAAAGCTGGCTCTTTGAAAAGATCAAAGATTTTTGATAAGCACTTAGCCAAACTTATCAAGGAAAAAAAAGGACTCAAATCAATAAAATTAGAAATGAAAAAGCAGTTACAACAAACATCATAGAAATACAAAGGATCATAAGAGACTGTTATATGCAACTGTATGCCAATAAAACAGAAAACCTAGAAGAAATGGACAAATTCTTAGAAAAGTACAATCTTCCAAGACTAAACTAAGACTAAATAGAAAAGATGAACGAACCAATCACAAGTACTGAAACTGAAACTGATTTAAAAACTTCTGACAAAAGTCCAGGACCAGATGGCTTCACAGGAGAAGTCTATCAGACATTTAGAGAAGAGCTGACACCTGTCATTCTGAAATTATTCCAAAAAATTGCAGAGGAAGGAACACTCCCAAACTTATTCTGTGAGCCCACCATCACCCTGATACCAAAACCAGACAAAGATACCACAAAAAAAAAATTACAGACCAATTTCACTGATAACAGAGATACAAAAATGCTCAACAAAATACTAGCAAAAAAAGGATTGTACATCATGGTCAAGTGGGATTTATCCCAGGAATGCAAGGATTCTTCAGTATGCACAAATCAATCAGTGTGATACACATTAACAAACTAAGGAACAAAAACCATATGATCCTCTCAATAGATGTGGAAAAAGCCTTTCACAAAATCCAATACCCATTCCTGATAAAAACCCTTCAGAAAGTGGGCATGGGGGAATCTACCTCAACTTAA
>PVHT020000037.1:7027008-7063207 GCA_004024745.2 Catagonus wagneri | reverse complement strand
ACCTTGGAGAAAAGACAGCCCCTTCAATAATTGGTGCTGGGATAACTGGACAGCCACATGTAAAAGAATGAAACTAGAAGACTTCCTAACACCATGCACAAAAATAAACTCAAAATGGATCAAAGACCGAGATATAAGACCAGATACTATAAAACTCTTAGAGGAAAACATAGGCCAAACACTCTCCGACATAAATGACGGCAACATCTTCTGAGATCCACCTGTCAGAGTAATGAAAATAAAAAGAGAAATAAACAAATGGGACTTAATTAAACTTAAAAGTTTCTGCACAGCAAAGGAAACCCTAAACAAAAGGAAAAGACAACCCACAGAATGGGAGAAAATATTTGCAAATGAATCGACTGACAAGGGATTAATCTCTAAAATTTACAAACACCTCCTGTAGCTCAATACCGAAAAAACAACCCCATCAAAAAATGGGCAGAAGATGTAAACAGACAGTTCTCCAAAGTCGACATACAGATGGCCAAAAAACACATGAAAAGATGTTCAACATCACTCGTTATTAGAGAAATGCAAATCAAAACCACTTGAGGTACCACCTTACACTGGCCAGAATGGGCATCATCAAAAAGTCTACAAACAATAAGTGCTTGGAAAGGTGTGGAGAAAAAGGATCCCTATTACACTGTTGGTGGGAATGCAAGTTGGTGCAAACACTGTGGAAAAGAGTATGGAGATTCCTTAGAAAACTAAAAATAGAATTACTATTTGATCCAGCAATCCCACTCCTGGGCATCTATCCAGAGAAAACCATGACTCGAAAAGACACATGTACTCCAGTGTTCACTGCAGCACTCTATGCAATAGCCAAGTCATGGAAACAATCTAAATGTCCATCAACAGAGGAGTGGATAGGGAAGATCTGGTACATATACACAATGGAATATTACTCAGCCATGAAAAGGGAAGAAATAATGGATTTTGCAGCAACACGGATGGACCTAGAAATTATCATGCTAAGTGAACTTAGTCAGATGGTGAGACACCAACATCAAATGCTGTCACTTACATGTGGGATCTAAAAAATCAACACAGTGAACTTTGCAGAACAGATACTGACTCACAGACTCTGAAAAACTTATGGTTTCCAAATGAGACAGGTTGGGGGGTGGTGCATGAACTGAGGGTTTGGGACAGAAATGCTATAAAATTTGGTTGTGATGATCATTGTACAGCTATAAATGTAATAAAATTCATTGAGTAATAATAATAAAAGAAATCTTCAGTAATGATCACTGGGCAGAAACTTAAGTGCTAAGTTTTTCTGTGAATAAGAAGAGTTGATAAATAGGTGGGTAGATGACTACCACAAAGAGGCGTAGTGGGTGTTACAGTCTGATGATAAGTACTTCAAAGAAAACAGTCTGATGATAAGTACTTCAAAGAACCTGGAATTTTGAGGAATAATGTCTATTCTGTAACCATTTTTTAAAAAAACTAACAGTATGGATTTTTTTTTTTTTTTTTTTTGTAGAGGGTCATCAGATGCTTTCATATAGGTATTTTTCATCCTGAATGTTATTTCATAGTATGGATGAGGTATAATTTGCTTAACCATTCTGTTATCATTGACCATTTATTTTATTTTTTTGTTTTTTAGGGCTGCACCTGCAGCATATGGAAGTTCCTAGGCTAGAGGTCCGGTTGGAGCTATAGCTGCCGGCTATAGCTCCAACTGCCACAGCCACAGCAATGCCAGATCCGAGCTGCATCTGCAACCTACACGACAGCTCATGGCAATGCCAGATCCTTAACCCACTGAGAGAGGCCAGGGATTGAACCCGCATCCTCATGGATCCTAGCCAGATTTGTTAAGCACTGAGCCACAAAGGGCACGCCTAAAAAAGGCTTTTTTTATAACTCTCTCACTGCGTAACTCTCTTACTAGGAATAAGAGGGGCTAGAGTCCCTTTTCTTTAAATCTTTGCTAAGCCTTTATCATTTTTAATATTTTGCTATCTGCTGAATAAAATACCTCCTTGTTTTAATCTGTAGTTCCATGTGCTTACTGGCTATTTATAGGTTTTCTGTGAATTTCTTGTTTATAACATTAAGTGTGAAAACTAATTTCATCTTTTTGTCATTTGTAATCTTGATTGCTAATGGCATGATATTTTTTCTGTGGTTTTATAGATGTATTCTATTAAAAAGTTTTCTGACATTTTAAGTGGAAGGAGAAGATTAGCATGTGCTCAGTACTTAATCTTGTTACATTGATTGGGTAAAGAATTTTGTTGTGTTCACTCTTGAATGTTTATATTCTTCTTATATTCTTGTCTGTAGTAAATACATGCTGAAATAAAAAAATAATTTTTAGAGAGGAATTCTTTCAATATTGATTTCTTTTTACGGTTCTAATCTGTATAAGGTTGACTGTTCGTCATTTTGTCTCTTGAAATGATTCATTTCATCCCTTTAAGTTCTTTTCATTGGTTGTATTAAGCTTATTATTTACACTATTATTTCCTATAACTTGTTGGTGCTTAACTCCAACCACATGGTTAAATAATAGTTGCTTTGTGTTAGATTTGGGAAACATATAATCCGGTATACTCTTGTTTGTCTACCTTTTTTTTTTTTTTTGTCTTTTTAGGGCCATACCCACGGCATATGGAGGTTCTCAGGCTAGGGGTCCAATCGGAGCTGTAGCTGCCAGCCTACGCCACAGCAACATGGGATCTGAGCCACGTCTGCGACCTACACCACAGCTCAGGGCAACGCCAGATCCCTAACCCACTGAGCGAGGCTGGGGATTGAACCCATGTCCTCGCGGATGCTAGTCGGGTTTGTTAACCGCTGAGCCATGACAGGAGCTCCTTTGTTTGTCTACTTTGAATCATTGGACTCTGAAAGGTTGAAGATAGGGGAAAAAAAGCCTTTGCTTCTAGACCGCTTATCTCCCTGGTTTCTGTAGTGAGAAAGATGAACTGTTTTTGGTAATTCTGTGGATCACATGCATGGTTTAGGCTTTCTGTGAATTGTTTTACCGACCTACACATTTTCTTTTTACTCCCTCACCACTGGTTTATTTTTGAGGATTATTTTCTCCCTATTCTGGCTGAATTATTCAAGTAGTAAGCATGCAGTTTTGTCCTGAGCCAGAGCACAGAGTAATCAGGTATAGTCAGTGGAAGTGAGTATTGACTCTGTAAGGCAAACATTAACTTTTCTGAAGGAATTTTTTAAAGGTAAGTAAACTTTCAAGGCCTAATTATCTTTGAAATTGTATATTTTCAGATTTCATTTTATTACCTGTCTGCCATGAACTGTAAAATATAATAACCTGTATTAAAACTTAAACATTTCACTTATATCTGTTTGCCTGTGCAGTGTATCATAAGCTGAATATTGGACTGGCCTTTCCCTTTTCAGAAAAATTTTTACTGGTTTTTTTTTTTTTTTTTGGTCTTCTTAGGGCCACACCTATGGCACATGGAGGTTCCCAGGCTAGGGGTCGAATCAGAGCTGTAGCTGCTGGCCTATGCCACATGCCACAGACAAAGCAACTCAAGATCCGAGCCTCATCTGCAACCTACACACAGCTCACAGCAATGCCGGATCCTTAACCCACTGAGCGAGGCCAGGGATTGAACCTGCATTCTCTGGATACTATTGGGTTCATTACCGCTGAGCCACAACAGGAGCTCCAAAATTTTACTTGTTTTAAAAGAAGCTAGTATTTACTAAAATATGTTCTGTTGCACCATGGAAGCAGTAGTTTATTTGCTTGTTTAAACACTTTTTTCCTATTATATTATAAAATCTTTCAAGATGGGTCTTTAACTCTCCACCACATCTGTTAAAATAGTTAGTACTGGCACTGTGTATTTATTACACACTGGTTGAATTGAATTGTTGATCATCCATTTAAAAAGCCCCTTTAAGAGATGTAATTTTTGTAAGGATAGACAGATGGCTCGTAATAGAACTAGATGTATTTTAGGATTTCTTAGGGTTCTTTTTACTACATTATTTACTATTTTTTACATATTAACATTTCCTCTGAAATGTTAATATGTAATCTTTGAGGAAGTGACTGGGCATGTTCTGATCTGCGTCTTTCTAAAACGAATAAATGTAGAATCTCATAGTATATATTTTTTTCTTTTTTTCCTTTTTTGTCTTTTTTAGGGCCACACCTGCAGCATATGGTGCAAGCATACTCTTAATAGTATTTAAGTCTTTTTTTCTTATTCTCCTTTATACTGTCTTGGCTCTCTCTCTCCTTGGAAATTTCATGGTTTGGAGCAAAATGCTCATCTTTCTTGCTATGGAACACACTGTTAGTACCAGAATATCTCTGGGTATTATTTTTTTTGTTCTGACCATTCCGTGCAGAGAAGTGAATAATATAGTTACAACCACTGATTACGCTGGGCTTCCAGAGAACAAAGGGAAGTAGGAAAGGGGACGGAGAGGTGGGAACCCCGAGACACTTGGAAACACCATGGAGAAACAAACTGAACAGGAACACAACCAGGGTAATGCATCCTCTGCCAGACGTCCCCACCCCATTTTGCTAAGTGAAAGAAGTCAGGCAGCAAAAGACCAGTACTCTGTGATTTCACTTGTATGTGGAATCTAAAAAACGAAACAAATGAATGAACATAACAAAACAGAAACAGTTGTAGATACTGGGAACAAACAGGTGGTTGCCAGAGGGGAGCAGGGAGGAAAGAAATAGGTGAGAGAGATTAAGAGGCACAAACTTCCAATTGCAAAACAATTGAGTTGTCAAGTGTGAAATGTGCAGTGTGAGGAATATAGTCAGTAACTGTGTAATATCTTCGTTTTGGTGACTGATCGTAGCTAGACTTATCATGGTGATCATCTTGAGTATAGAAATGTTCAATCACTGTGCTGTGTAACAGGAACTAACATAGTGATGTAGGTTGTACTTCAGACACAAAGAAACAGACTCAGAGATCAGATTTGTGGTTACCAGAAAGCAGGAGATGACAGGAGAGGAACTGGATGGTAGTCAGAGGGTACAAACTTCTAAGTATTAAGATAAATATAAGTCCTAGGGATGCAATGTACAACATTATAAATAGAATGCTATATGCTGAATATGAAAGAGTAAATCCCAAGAGTTCTCATCACAAGGGAAAAAACTGTGTATTTCTTCAATTTTTTATCTATATGGAATGGTGAATGTTCCCTAAACTTAATGTAATAATCATTTCATGAAGTGTCTAAGCCAAATTGTTATGCTCTACATCTTGAACTTGTACAATGCTGTATGTCAATTATATCTCAGTAAAACTGGAAGAAAAAATATTTATCATAAACTTAAGAGTTTTTACGAAATAGATTTGTGGTGGGATCACACTGTACATGCCATTTTTACTAACTTTTTAATTTAACATATAAACCTTTCCATATCAATATATTTAGATCCATGCCAACCTTTTTTTTCTTTTCTTCATCTTTTTGTCTTTTTAGGGCTGCACCCTCAGCATATGGAGGTTCCCAGGCTAGGGGTCAAATCGGAGCTGTAGCCTCTGGCCTACATCACAGCCTCTACACACCAGATCCGAGCTATATCTGCGACCTACACCACAGTTCACGGCAACACCGGATCCTTGACCGGTGAGTGAGGCCAGGGATAGAACCTGCAACCTCATGGTTCCTAGTTAGATTTGTTCCCGCTGTGCCATGCTGTGAACTCCTTTTTTCATTTTTTAAAGTTTTATTGAAGTATAGTTGATTTACAAGGTTGTGATAATTTCTGCTCTACATGCCAACATTTTTAATGGCCATATAGAATAACAAAGTATCGTTATAATATATGCAATATCATATTTTCCTTAAAGCCAAATCACTCAGGAATCAGAAATAACTTTTAAAAATATGATATTTAGGAGTTCCCTTGTGGCTCAGTGGGTTAAAGATCCAGCATTGTCACTGCTGTTGTTCTGGTTATAGTTGTGGGATGGGTTTGATCCCTGGCCTGGGAACTTTTGTATGCTGCAGGAGTGGCCAACAAATATGATATTTAAGAAAGCTTCCACAACATAATTTTCTAAATTTCCCATCTCTATCCAAATTTGTGTAAAAATTCAAAAATAACCTGCTTTTAGTAAAATTATAAGATTGGTTATATTTTTTTTTTTGGAT
This sequence comes from Catagonus wagneri, assembly GCA_004024745.2. Lineage (NCBI taxonomy): Eukaryota > Metazoa > Chordata > Mammalia > Artiodactyla > Tayassuidae > Catagonus > Catagonus wagneri. The sequence goes on along the minus strand of PVHT020000037.1, from coordinate 7,057,063 downwards.
TCAGCTGAGAGTTATAAAGTCTCATTTGCTGCTTACATCTGAGTGTCAACTTGTTTGTTTATCTCAATTAAAAAAATTTCAGGTGCTCAATAAATCACAATACAGATGATGTGGCTGTCTTGCCCTAAGCTGAGAGATGGTGTTATTATAATGCTTAAGGGCCGACTTTATGAGTTCTGCACGTAAATTTGGGCAACTTAGTTCATCTTTCCATATCTCAGTTTCCTGGTCTGTACAATGGACCTCATAGTTCCTAGCTTATAGGGTTACTGTACAAGAGTGCCTGGGACATAGTAATCCATATATAAGAATTATTATTTAAAATTAGGAATTGTAAAAAATCTAGCACAAAGTAACCCCCCTCCATTGCTGCCTTTTTAAAATTTGTTTATTTGAGTGAGAAATGGCTGACAGTAGTTGGGGAGTTCCCATTGTGGCACCGTGGAAATCAGTCTGGCTAGTATCTGTGAGGATGTAGGTTTGATCTGGCCTTGCTTAGTGGGTTGGGCATCCAGGGTTTCTGTGAGCTGTGATGTAGGACACAGACATGGCTCTGATCCTGCGTGGCTGTGGCTGTGGTGTAGGCTGGCGACTGCAACTCTGATTCGACCCTTAGCCTGGGAACCTCCATATGCTGTGGGTGCAGCCCTAAAGAGGAAAAAAGAAAACAGTCATGGTTAAGAAACTGGAAAGCTAGTTAGTGCATATAAAATTAATTTTATATGCATTTCTGTGTAGCACATGTACTAATTTAAAACCTATATTGAAGTAGTTTAAAACGTTTCATTACAGGAATTCCTGCTGTGGTGCAGTGAGTTAAGAATTTGACTGCAGTGGCTTGGGTCTGCAGAGGTGCAGGTTTGATCCCTAGTCTGGCGCATTGGGTTAAAGGATCCAGCATTGCCTTGGCTGTGGTGTAGGCTGCAGCTGCAGCTGCAGCTTGGATTCGATCCCCAGCCCAGGAACTTCCATATGCCACGGGTGCGGCCATAAAATTAAAAAAAAAAAAAAAAAGAGAAAAAGAAAACACTTTAGGAATTCCCGTTGAAGTGCAGCGAGATGGATCCGACTGGGAACCATGGGGTCGTGGGTTTGATCCCTGGCCTCGCTTGGTGGGTTGAGGATCCCGTGTTGCCGTGAGCTGTGGTGTGGGTTGCGGACGTGGCTTGGATCCTGTGTTGCTGTGGTTGTGGTGTAAGCTGGCAGCTGTGACTCTGATTTGACTCCTGGCCTGGGAATCTCCAGGTGCCTTAAGTTTGGCCCTAGAAAGCAAAAAGGAAAAAAAAAGGAAGACACTAAAGGAGAACATTTGTAAAACGTTATGCTGTCATAAATGGGTATACTTTATTCTAAGCATAACATTTAAATTGAAAGGTGTTAAGAATTTAAAGTGAAGATAGCATAGTATCATCAATGTGATTTCTTTAAAACTGGATAAGAATAAGAAGAACAGATAGTTGCTTTGGTACTATTTTTGTGATTGCTCAAGTTGAAGTCATGACTTTAGCCTTGTATGCAAGGTTTGCTATGATTTCAGGATGTTGTGAAATAGAGCTTCAAGTAGTTCTTACTTACTCCAAACACTTTATTTTTGTGGGTGGCATCAGCAGTCACCAATCAGACTCTATAGAAGTGGTAACTGTTAGTATTAAATAAGAGTCTAGGAGCCAGCTAGAAGATACAAAGCACTGATCACCATAGATACCAAGGTAAATTGAAATGTTTTGACACTAATTTGAATATCTAACAAGTTCATCCAGTTCTAAAGCAATGTTTCTGAAGCAGTGGTCCCCAACTTTATCAGCTTATATTACACTCCTTTCATAACCCTCCATAACAATTTAAAATATTGCTTATGTCTTCTGTTAAAGAATAAGCCCTAGATAAGCAAAAAAATGTATTCAGCTTATTTATTGAAAGGGTGATATTTGGTGGATACAACCTTATGGTCTATCAGTGTATGATTTGTTAGATTGTTAAAATACATATTGAAAATTAACTTAAAAGCTTTCCATTACTCCTTTGTGAATTTTCTTAAGGCTCTGGGATCCCAGCTTAAGAATATTTGGCCCAGAGATAACTAGAAAATGTAGGAAATGAGTTAAATATGTGTAACTTAAATAATTTACTATATGTCTTATTATATAATCATAAAGGAAAATCTATCATTGGTTGTATACTGACGAAAAGACTACTGAAACACTATGAGGCCAGAAGGTCCTACAACTCTCACAAAGTACTTCTTTTTTTTCCTTTGGTCTTGTGTCTTTTTAGGGCCACACTTGTGGCCTATGGAGGCTCCCAGGCTAGGGGTCGAATCGGAGCTGTAGCTGCTGGTCTGTGCCATAGCCACAGCAATGTGGGATCAGAGCCAGTCTGCGACCTGCACCACAGCTCACGGCAACACCGGATCCTTAACCCACTGAGCGAGGCCAGGATTTGAACCCACATCCTCATGGATACTAGTCGGGTTCGTTAACCACTGAGCCACGATGGGAACTCCTTACAAAGTATTTCTATAGTCTACTGTCATTGGATGGTGGACCGTTTTACCAATTTAGATAAGAAAATGAAAAAATTATGGATACGTGAGCCTCAAATCTTTAAAGTACCATTGGGCAGCACTCTTCCCGTCAGCCCTGTGCTCACGGCACTGTCAGCTTGGTTACCTTTTATTGTGTAATGGAGAAAAGCTTCCCAGAGCACGGTGACTGGTACAGTTACCCAAGCAGGTATAGTTTATATTGCAGAGAGTATTTGTTGGAAGGACTAATTAATTAATTAATTAATTAATATTGAAGCAGAGTTGATTTACAATGTTCTGTTAGTTTGAGGTATATGGCAAAATAATTCATTATACATATATACATAACTATTTTTTTCAGATTTTTTTCTCGTATATGTTATCACGAAGTATTAAGTTCCCTGTGCTATACCACAGGTCTTTGTTGTTTATCTATTTTATATATAGTAGTGTGTGTTTATATTAATTCTAAACTCTTTATCCCTTACCACCCTATTTCCCCTTTGGTAACCATAAATTTATTTTCTATGTCTGTGGGTCTCTTTCTTTTGTATATAAGTTCATTTATGCCTTTTTTTTTTAGATTCTGCGTATAAGCAGTATCATATGATGTTTGTCCTTCTCTGTCTGGCTTCCATCACTTAGTCTGATAATCTGTAGGTCCATCCATGTTGCTGCCAATGGCATTATTTCATTCTTTTTTATGGCTAATATTTCATCGTGTATATATGTACCACATCTTTATCCATTCATCTGTCAAGGGACATTTAATTTGCTTCCATGCCTTGAATATTGTAAACAGTGCTGCAGTGAACGTTGAATGTATCTTTTTTTTTTTTTGTCTTTTTGCCTTATCTAGGGCCGCACCCGTGGCATGTGAAGGTTCCCAGGCTAGGGGTCTAACAGGAGCTGTAGCTGCCGGCCTTTGCCACAGCCACAGCAACGCGAGATCCGAGCCGCGTCTGCAACCTACACCACAGCTCATGGCAACGCCGGATCCTTAACCCACTGAGCAAGGCCAGGGATCGAACCCGCAACCTCATGGTTCCTAGTCGGATTCGTTAACCACTGAGCCACGATGGGAACTCCTGAATGTATCTTTTTGAATTATGTTTTTCTCCAGATATATCCCCAGGAATGGGGATATGGTAGTTCTATAGAATTATATGGTAGTTCTATTTTTAGTTTTTTCAGGAGCCCACAGACTGTTCTCTCTAGGGACTGTACCAGTTTTCATTCACACTAATGGTGTAGAAGAGTTCCTTTTTCTCCTCACCATCAGCACTTATTATTTGTAGACATTTTAATAATGATGGCGATTCTGACTGGTGTGCGGTGATAACTTCACTATAGATTTGACTTGGATTTCCCTGATGATTAGCAATATTGAGCATCTTTTCATGTGCTTGTCTTTTTTGGAGAAATGTGTCTTTAGATCTTCTGCCCATTTTTTTGATGGGTTGTCTATTTTTTTTTTTTTTTATATTGAGCTGTGTAAGCTGTTTGTATATTTGGAGATTAACCCCCTTGTTGGTTGCATCATTTGCAAATATTTTCTCCCATTAAGTGGTCTTTTTGTTTTGCTTATGGTTTCCTTTGCTGTGCAAAAGCTTTTAGTTTAAGTCCCATTTGTTTACTTTTGTTTTTCTTTCCATTACTCTTATTTATTTTTTATTTTTTTGAAATATGTATATATTTTTTAATGTAGTGATTTTCTATTTTTCCATTATAGCTGGTTTACAGTTTTCTGTCAGTTTTACAACTGTACATCTTGGTGACCTGGTTAAGTATAAATATATAGATTTGCCACAAGTGATTAGACATAGTTCCTGGTGCTATACAGCAGGATCTCCTTGCTTTTCCTTCCCAAAGGCAATGGTCTACATCTATTAACCCCAGACTCCCAGACCATCCCATTCCCTCCCCCTCCCCCTCAGCAACCACAAGTCTGTTCTCCAAGTCCATGATTTTCTTTTCTATGGAAAGGTTCATTTGTGCAGTATATTAGATACCAGATATAAGTGATATCATATGGTATTTGTCTTTCTCTTTCTGACTTACTTCACTCAGTATGAGAGTCTGTAATTTCATCCATGTTGCTGCAAGTGGCATTGTTTTATTCTTTTTTTATGGCTGAGTAGTATTCCATTTTGTGTATATAACACATCTTCCTAATCCATTCATCTGTCGATGGATATTTGGGTTGTTTCCATATCTTGGCTATCGTGAATAGTGCTGCAATGAACATGCCTGTGCATGTGTCTTTTTCAAGGAAAGTTTTGTCCAATTATATGCCCAAGAGTGGGATTGCTGGGTCATATGGTAGTTCTATGTATAGTTTTCTAATCTTTCCATTACTCTTAAGATATGGTTCCAAAAAGGTACTGCTGTGATTTATGTCAAAGAGTATTCTGCCTGTGTTTTTCTCTAGGAATTTTATAGTATCCAGTCTTACTTTTAGGCCTTAATTCATTTTGAGTTAATTTTTGTGTATGGTGTTAGAGAATGTTCTAATTTTATTCTTTTACCTGTAACTGTCCAATTTTCCCAGCACCACTTATTGAAGAGACTGTTCTTTACTCCATTGTATATGTTGTCTCCTTTGTTGTAGACTGATTGACCATAAGTATGTGGGTTTATTTATGGGCTTTCTATTCTGTTCCATCGATCTATATTTCTGTGAGTTCTTTTTTTTTTTTTTTGCCAGTACCATACTGTTTTGATTACTATAGCTTTGTAGTACAGCTTGACACCAGCCATTTTTCTTTCTCAAGATTTGCTTTTGTGTTGCCATACAAATTAAAAATATTTTTTTCTAGTTCTATGAAAAATGCCAGTGGTAATTTGATAGCAATTGCACTGAGTAGAATAGTCATCTTAGTCCAAGAACATGATCTATCTTTCCATCTGTTTGTGTCATCTTTGATTTCTCCCATCAGCGTCTTACAGTTTTCAAAGTACAGTTCTTTACCCTCCTTAGGTAGGTTTATCCCTAGCTATTTTATTCTTTTTGGTAATGGTAAATGAGATTGTTTCCCTAATTTCTCTTTCTGATCTTTCATTGTTAGTGTATCGAGATGCAACAGATTTCTCTGTATTTAATTTTGTATCTTGCAGTTTTATTGCATTTATTGCTGAGCTCTAGTAGTTTTCTGGTAGCATCCTCAGGATTTTTATGTATACAATCATGTCATCTGCAAACAGTGACAGTTTTACTTCCTCTTTTCCAATTTGGTTTCCTTTTATTTCTTTTTCTTCTATGATTGCTGTGACTAGAACTTCCAGAACTATATTGAATAAAAGTGGTGAGAGTGCACATCGTTTTCTTATTTCTGATCTTAAAAGAAATGCTTTCAGCTTTTCACCTTTGAGTATGATGTTAGCTGAGGGTGTGTCATATATGGCCTTTATTATGTTGAGATAGGTTCTCTCTCTCTCTCTCTCTCTCTCTTTTTTTTTTTTGGCAACATTTGTGGCATGTGGAAGTTCCTGGGCCAGGGATCAAGCACATGCCACAGTAGTAACAGTGCCAGATCCTTAACCACCAGGCCACCAGGGAACTCTGAGGTAGGTTCTCTACCCATTTACTGGAGAGTTTTATCATAAATGGATGTTGAATTTTAGCCAAAGCTTTTTCTGAATCTATTGAGAAAATCATATGGTTTTTATTTTTCACTTTGTTAATGTGGCATATCATACTGATTTGTGATCGAAAAATTCTTGCCTCTCTAGGATACATCCTTCTTGATCATGTTTTGTGATCCTTCTAGTGTATTGTTGGATTCAGTTTGCTCATATTTTATTGAGAATTTTTGTGTCTGTGTTCATCAATGATACTAGCCTATAATTTTCTTTTTTTGTGTGTGATATCGTTGGTTTTGTTATCAGGGTGGTGGTGACCTTACAGAGTGAATTTGTAAGTGTTCCTTCCTTTGCAGTATTTTGGAATAGTTTCAGAAGGATAGAAGTTAATTCTTCTCTAAATGTTTGGTAGAATTTGCCTGTGAAACCATTTGGTTCTAGACCTGTGAAGCCATTTGGTTCTAGACTGTTTTTTGTTGCTCTTGTTGGGACTTTTTAGGCACAGATTCAGTTTCAGTATTTGAATTGTTTTGTTCCTATTTTCTGTTTTTTTTTCCTGGTTCAGTCTTGGGAGATTGTACCTTCCTAAGAATTTCTCCATTTTATTGCATACAGTTGCTTATGGTAGTCTCTTATGGTCTTTTGTATTTCTCTGGTATCACTTGTAACTTCTCCTTTTTCATTTCTAATTTTATTCATTTGGGCCCTCTTTTTTTCTGGATAAGTCTGGCTAAAGGTTTATAAGTGCTATTTATCTTTTCAAAAAGACTAGTTTTTAGTTTCATTGATCTTTTCCGTTGTTTTCTTGGTCTCTATTTCGTTTATTTCTCATATCCTTATGATTTTGTTCCTTCTACTAACTTTGAGTTATATTCGTTCTTGTTTTTCTAGTTGTTTTTGGTGTAAGATTAGGGTTTTGGGGATTTTTCCTGTTTCATGAGGTAAGCTTATACCGCTATAAACTTTCCTCTTAGAACTTTTTTCGGCGTTTCACAGTTTTGGATTGTTGTGTTTTCATTTTCATTTGTCTCTAGGTATTTCTTGATTTCCTCTTTTATATTTCTTCAGTGTTACAGTAGCATATTGTTTAGCCTGCATGTGTTTGTGTTTTTGGCAGTTTTTTTTTTTTATATATATATGGTTGATTTCTAATCTCATAGCATTGTGGTCAGAAAAGGTGTTTGATGTGATTTCAATTTTCTTAAATTTACCAAGGCTTGTTTGGTAGGCCAGCATGTGATCTTATCCTGGAGAATGTTCCATGTGCACTTGAGAAGAATGTATATTCTGCTGCTTTGGGATGGAATGTTCTATAAATATCAATTAAGTCTATTTGGTCTAGGGTGTCATTTAAGGCCTGTGTTTCCTTGTTGATTTTTTGTCTGGATGATCTGTCCATTGATGTAAGTGGGGGTGTTAAAGTCCCCCACTATTATTGTGCTACTGTCAATTTCTCCTTTTATGTCTATTAATATTTGCCGTATATATTGAGGTGCTCATATGTTGGATGCCTATATATTTACAGTTGTTAGATCTTATTCTTGAATTGATCCCTTGATCATTATGTCCTGTCCTTCTTTGTCTCGTCTTTATTTTTAAAGTCTATTTTGTCTGATATGAGTATTGCTACTCCTGCTTTCTTTTGATTTCTGTTTGCATGGAATATCTTTTCCAACCCCCTCACTTTTAGTCTGCATATGTCTCTAGATCTGAAATGAGCTTCTTGTATACAGCATATATACAAGTTTTATTTTTGTATACATTCAGTCATTCTAAGTCTTTTGGTTGGAGCATTAATCCATCTACATTTAAGGTAATTATCAAGATATATGTTCTTATTGCCATTTTATTAATTGTTTTGGATTTACTTTTGTATGTCTTTTTTTTTTTTGTTCTCTTCTCTTGAGATTTAATGAGTGTCTTTAGAGTTATGTTTGGATTCCTTTTTCTTTTCTGTGTCTGTCTTTTACAGATGTTTGGTCTCTGGTTACCTTGAGGTTTTGATATAGCAGTCTATACATACACATGATTGTTTTAAGTTGCCGATCTCTTCCTTTCAGTTGCATTTTGAAAACTCTGCATTTGTACTCTCATCACCATTACTGATTTGGATATCATATTTGTGTGTAGATGATTTTCTACCTTACTGTATGTTTGCCTTTAGTGGTGAGCTTTCCCATTTCTTGTTTCAAGTTGTGGCCTTTTTTTCACCCTGCTTAGAGATTTTTTTTTTTTTTTTTTTAGCATGTTGTAAAGTCAGTTTGGTGGTGCTGAAATCTTTTAGCTTTAGCTTGTCTGTAAAACTTTTGGTTTCTCTGTCAAATCTGAATGAAAGGAGTTACCATTGTGGCTCACAGCAGTAATGAACCCAGTTAGTATCCATAAGGATATAGGTTCAATCCCTGGCCTTGCTCAGTGGGGTAAGGATCTGGCATTCCTCTGACCTGTAGGTAGCAGATGCAGCTTGGACCCTGCATTACTGTGGCTGTGTTATAGGTTGACAGCTACAGCTCCTATTCAACCCTTTGACCCCTAGCCTTGGAACTTCCATATGTTGCAGGTGCAGCCCTAAAAAAAGAAAAAAAAAATCTGAATGAGAGCCTTGCTGGATATTCTTCGTTGTAGGTTTTTCCATTCATCAGTTTAAAGATATCTTGCCATTCCCTCTGACCTGCAGAGTTTCTGCTGAAAAATCAGGAGTCTCATATGTTATTTGTTGCTTTTCCCTTGTTGCTCTTACTATTGTCTCTTTATCTTTAATTTTTGTCAGTTTGATTACTCTGTGTCTTCTTCCTTGGATTCATCTTATATGGGACTCTATGATTCCTGAACTTGGGTAACTGTCTCCTTTCCCATATTAGGGAAGTTTTCAGCTATGATCTCTACAAATATTTTCTCAGGCCCTTTCTTTCTCTCTTCTTCTGCAACTAGTGTAATGCAAATGGTGCATTTGACATTTTCCCACAGGTCTCTAAGCTGTTCTCATTTCTTTTCATCCTTTTTCTTTATTCTGTTCTGTGCCACTGATTTTCACTACTTTGTCTTCCAGCTTACTTATCTGTTCTTCTGCCTCATTTATTCATTAATTCTGCCTTGTGTATTTTTCATGTCAGTTATTGTGCTCTTCAACTCTGTTTGGTTGTTCTTTATTTAAAACTTGTATAACTTCCTGCTCTGTGCATCCATTCTTTTCCTCAGTTCTTGGACCATCTTTATGATCATTATTCTGTGCTCTTTCTCTGGTTGATTGCCTATCTCCATGTCACTTAGTTCTTTTGGAGTTTTGTCTTGTTCCTTTTTCTGGAACATTTTCCTCTGCCATCTCACTTAAATTTCTATTTGTATTTATATATATATATATATATATATATATATATATATATATATATATATATATATATAAAGGGTTAATTATATTTCTACACTTTGGAGAAGTGGCCTATTGTAAGGGTTGTTCTAGGTGTCCCAGCAGTACATTCCTCTCTTGTTCCCCAGGGGTCAGGGACCAGTTAGTCCTAGGGTAGGTTTTGATCTGCATTTGCTGATTTAATTCTCTAGGCTGCCAGGTCATAACTTGCTTGCTCCTGGTGTCTGCCTCCTTGTAAGTGAGGCTGGTCTAGAGGCTTGTGCAGGCTTTCTGGTGGGAGGGACTGGTGCCAGTCCACTGGTGGGTTGAACTGGGTCTTGGCCTTCAGGTGGGCAGGGCTGTGTGAGATGGCACGTGTGGAGGTAGCTGGGGGCTCAGAAAGTCTTTAGGCAGCTTATCAGCTGATGGGTAAGACTGTGTTCCCACCCTGTTGGTTTCCTGGCCTGAGGTGTCCCAGCACTGGAGACAGGCTGTTGGATGGGACCAGGTCTTGGTGCTAAAATGGTGGCAGATGACATCTCAGTACATCTGCCACCAGTGTCCCTACAGTGAGCCACAGCCACTCCCTGCCTCCCAGGAGACCCTCCAAGACCAGCAGGTAGGTCTGGCCCAGACTTCTATGAAGTCACTACTTTTGTACTGGTTCCCAGTGCACACATGATCTTGAGTGTACCCTCCAAGAGTGGAGTCTCTTTCCTCCAGTCCTGTGGAACTCCTGCAGTCAAGCCACACTGGCTTTCAAAGCAAATGCTCTGTGGGCTTCTCCTCTCAATGCCAGACCTGTAAGCTGGGAAGCCTAACGTTGGGCTCAGAACTCTCACTCCTATGGGAGAACCTTTGCAGTATAATTATTCTCCAGTTTGTGTGTTGGTACTTGGTGTTATGAGATTCGGTTATATTACAAGTGCACCTTTCCGCATTGTGTTTCATTTTTATGTCTTTGGACGTAGAATATCTTTTTTGGTAGGTTCCACTCTTTTTTAGTGATAGTTGTTCAGAAGTAAGTTGTGATTTTGTTGTGCTCATGAGAGGAGGTGAACTCAGAGTGCTTCTACTCTCCCATCTTGTCCTCAATCCTGTAAGGACCTTTTAAAATTTAGTCAGATCTCATTTTTCATTTCAATAATATTCTACTACAATGTAAGGCTTATGCAAGCAGCTTTGTCCCCAGCACTAAAAGCAATGCCTAACATACAGATTTTAGTGCTCTGTAAATATCTGTGGAACTAAACTTATTTACCACAAGCCCTGTGTCTGGACTTAAGTAGGAGAGGGAAAATCAAGGATGAATAGGGCATTGTTCCAGATTGAAAGACTCTCTTAGTGTCTGGGGGAAGAGAAACTTGAAAACAAGTTATGGGACACGAGCATTTGTGTTGAAAATTCATAATAGGAGTATATTCTGAGTGTTATGAAATGTATTTTAAAATATTTCATTTGAGGAGTTTGAACGCTGTGGTGCAGTGGGTTCAGAATCTTCCTGCAGAAGCTCAGGTTGCTATGAAGGTGTGGGTTCGATCCCTGGCCTGGTGCAGTGAGTTAAAGGATCTGGCATTGCTGCAGCTGCAGCTCAGATTCAATCCCTGGCCCAGGAATTTCCATGTGCCATGGGTGTGGCCTTAAAAAAAAAATATGTGTGTATATATATATATATGTGTGTGTGTGTGTGTGTGTGTGTGTATTTTTTAATTTTGTTTGAAACAATGTCGTATGTATATGTGTTTTCTCTAAGGATGGCTAGTTATATAGGAAGTGCTAATAGCACTTTGTAGGAGTTGCTTATTAGCATTTGAAAGACCATAATTAGAACTTTCTCTGTATAGGCTCTATAAGCCTTTTAATTATTTCTATCATCATCCAGGATCTGAGGTTTGTTAACTAACATAGTGGATGTTATAAATGATGTCTAAATTTTTAATTTTTGTAACATTTAAACAAAAAGGTGGAAAAATAATAAAATGAACCCCTGTATACATATTTCTCAGATTCTGCTATTATGAAGATAAATAATTTTTCACAGTGAAACGAGTATTAATTCAAGACCTGTGCATTAGCTCCAAATATTGAATAGGCATCTCTGCCTTTGCGTGAACAGGATTTAAGAATCTAGTGAGCACAGTAGGGCTCTTATGGAGTCTTGTCTTGCCCAGTGGTTAGGAATTTGCTCTGTGTTTGGCTGTAAGTAGAAAGTTATAGTACCTGATTCCAACCAGAAGGTTAATTGAAGTCTTCTACTAAAATATTGCCTGAGGTAACTTGTCATACAAGTTGTTTATTGTAGTATTAAACAGATAAAAATCTGGCCATAACTTCATAATACTTATAAGTTATTTGACAGTTAAAAAGCTTTTAAAGTGGCTATTAAGTATATATAACATAGGAGTTCCCATAGTGGCTCAGTGGTTAATGAACCCAACCAGTATCCATGAGGACGCAGGTTCAATCCCTGGCCTCCTCGCTCAGTGGGTTAAGGATCTGCCTTGCCGTGGGCTATGTGGTGTAGGTCACAGACGCCTCTTGGATCCCACGTTGCTGTGGCTGTGTAGTAGGCTGGTGGCTGCAGCTCCGATTGGACCCCTAGCCTGGGAAACTCCATATGCTGCAGGTGCAGCCCTAAAACGATAAAAAAAAAAAAATTAAGTTACAGTTCAGTAACCTTGTACGTTCACAATATGGTGCAATCATCATTGCTCCCTTTTTCCAAATTTTTTTCATCACTCCAAATAGAAACTCTTTCCCTATTAATCAGTTATCTCCCCATCTGCCACCCCCAATAAACTCTTAACCTATGTCCACTTTCTACAAATTTTCCAGGAAAAATATATAAGGAAATATTTATCCTTTTGTGTCTGACTTATTTCCCTCAGCATAGTGTTTTTCAAGGTTCATACACACTAGAATGTTTTAGTACTTTGATTGCTTTTTATGACTGGATACCATTGTGTGTATGTATCGCGTTTTGTTTACCCTTTCATCTCCTGATGGACACTTGGATTGTTCCCAATTTTTGGCTATTGTGAATAATACTGCAGTAAACATTGGCATGCGAGCATTTGACCCCGTTTCTTTTCTTTGGGGGTGTATAACTAGGAGTGTAATTGTTGGGTCATAGAAATAATTGTATGTTTAATTTTTTGAGAAATCAGCTGCACCATTTTACATTCCTACCAGCAATGTATGAGGGCTCCACATTATCCACATTCTTGTTATTTAGCACTTGTTATTTTCTGATTTTTTTTTTTAAGCAATCATTCTAGTGGATATCTCATTAGGTTTTAATTTCCATTTCTCTAATGAATTATGATGTTGAACATCTTTCTTTGTGCTCGTTGACCATTTTGTATCTCTTCTTTGGAGAAATGTCTGTTCACATCTTTTGTTCAGTTTGGAATTGGGTTATCTTTGTTGTTGAGTTGTAAGAGTTTTTATGTATTCTCAATATTAAATCCTTATTAGATTTGTGATTTGCAATATTTTCTCCCATTCTATAGGTTGTCTTTTCACTTTGACAATCTGATAATTTCCTTTGTGCAAAAGTTTTTAATTGTGATGAAGTTCAGTTTATCTGTTTTTATTTTGTTGCTTATGCTTGCTTTTCTGTTTGGATTTTTCACGCAGCACAGTTATTTTGAGCTTCATTCACTTAGTTGCATGTATCAATAGTTTATTATTTTTATTGCAAAATAACATTTCATTGTATGGATATATCACATTTTATTTCATTCTGTTCGCTTGTTGATAGACATTTGGGTTGTTTCCAGTTCTTGGCTAATACAAATAAACTACCATGAATATTCATGTACATGTCTTTGTATAGAGTATTTCTCTTAGGTAAATACATAGGCACGAGATGGCTGGATTATATGGTAGGTTTGTTTCCTTTTTTAAGATAGGTAAATACATGGCATGAGATGGCTGGATCATATGGCAGGTGTGTTTCTTTTTTTAAGAATCTGCCAGATTTTTCCACAGTGGTTTTACCATTTTAATTCCTACCAGGAGTGTATGAAAGTTTGGGTTTCTCTCAATCTTTGCCAGTATTTGTTGTGGTCAGTCTTTTTAATTTTAGCAATTCTAACTGGTGTGTAGTGGTATCTTATTCTGGTTTTAATTTGTATTTCCCTAATGAGTAATGATGTTGAGCATCTTTTCATGTGTTTATTTGCCTTTTGTATATTTTCTTTGATTTAATGTCTATTCAAATCTTTTGCCTTCTTAAAAAAGTCATGTATTTTCTTGCTGTTAAATTTTGAAAGGTCTTTATATATTCTGGATACAAGTCTTTCATCAGGCATATATCAGTGGGTTTGAAGGGACTTCGTTGAGTGTTAAAGATGTTCTATATCTTGTTTAGGGATGTGGTTACTTAGATATACATATTGTCAGTTCACTGAGCTATGTATTCCATATGTGTTCATTTTATCATATGTAGGTTATGCCTTAACATAGTTGATTTAAAAAAAAATCAGTTCTGGAGTTCCTGTCATGGCTCAGTGGTTAACGAATCCAACTAGGAACCATGAGGTTGCGGGTTCGATCCCTGGCCTCGCTCAGTGGGTTGAGGATCCGGCATTGCCGTGAGCTGTGGTGTAGGTTGCAGACGTGACTTGGATCCCGTGTTGCTGTGGCTGTGGTGTAGGCCGGTGGCTACAGGTCTGATTAGACCCCTAGCCTGGGAACCTTCATATGCTGCAAGTGCAGCCCTACAAAAAAAAAAACAAAGTAAAAAAATCAATTCTAAGTGGATTATAGATCTAAATGTGAGAGGTCAAATGATAAACTCCTTGAAGATAGGATGGGAGAGAATTTCTTTTTTTTTTTTTTTTTTTTTTGTCTTTTTAGGCTCGCACTCAAGGCACATGGAGGTTCCCAGGCTAGGGATCGAATTGGAGCTGTAGCTGCTGGCCACAGCTATAGCAATGCGAGATCTGAGCCATGTCTGCGACATTCATCACAGCTCATGGCAACACCAGATCTTTAACCCACTGAGCGAGGCCAGGGATCCAACCTGTGTCCTCATGGATGCTAGTCAGATTCATTTCTGCTGAGCCATGATGGGAAGTAACAAGAATTTCTTAAAAAAGAAATAAAAAGCACTTGTGTTGGAGTTCCATTGTGGCACAACACAGTGTTTAAGGATCCAGTGTTGTCACTGCAGTGGCTCAGGCTGCTGCTGTGGCTCAGGTCTGGGAACTTCCACAGGCTGCAGATGTTAAACTGCATTAGAACCTAGAACTTCTTGTCTTCAAAAGGCACTACCAAGAGAGTGAAAAAGGCAAGCAGCTCTGAGAGGGGGAAAGAAGAGAGGGAGAGAGGGAGGGAGGAGTGTGTATGTGTGTGTGTGTCTGTGTATCTTGTATTTTTTTTTTTTTTTTGAAAATTTCCTCATATATGGAGTTCCCTCTGTGGCACAGTGGGATCAGCAGAGTCTCTGCAGTGCCAGATGCAGCAATCCTTGGCCCAGCACAGTGGGTTTAAGAACCCAGTGTTGCCACAGGTGTGCTGTACGTCTCAACTGTGGCTTGGATCTGATCCCTTGCCCAGGAACTCCATATACTGCAGGGAAGTCAAAAAGAGGGGAAAAAAAATTGCCTCATATCCAAAAAATACAACTCTTACAGATTACAGGGAAAAATCTCAAATATTTAAAAGGAAAAAAGCCAAAACAATGTGAATAGGCACTTCATAAAAGAGAATTGACAAATAGTCACTAAACATACGAAAAGCTGCTCTAGCTAGATCTTTGGCCATCAGAGAAATGCAAATTGAAGTCCTGATGTAGTACCAACATATGTGGACTGGAATGGTTAAAATGGACAATGCTGAGTGTTAACAGGGTTCAAAGCAACAGCAATTCTGCTGCATTGTGGGGAGACTGGGGGGGATAGGAGCACACTATGTACAACCAATTTGGCATTGAACCCATACTGTATGACCTACAGTTTCTTCTCTAGAATATACCCCACAGAACAGTATGTGTATTAAGGTACATATTCAAGAATGTTCATAGCAGTTTATTTGTAAATAGCTGTAAATTAATAACTACTCAAATATCTGTTAACAGTAGAATTGTTAAGTTTTTTTGTAGTCAAACAATGGAATATTACAAAAGAATGAGAAAGAACAAACTACTGTATACACCTACATGGATTAATCTCACAAATGGAATGTTGACTGGATGAAGACAGATTCAATACATATATAAAATTCCACTTATATAAAATTCAGAAATAAGTAAAATGATTTTTTTTGGTGTTGGAAGCTGGGACCATGGTTACTTTTGGGTAAGGAGTAGGCACAGGAGATACTGGTAATACACTGTTTCTTTTTTTTTTTTTTTTTTTTTAAAGGGCTGCACGTGTGGCATATGGAAGTTCCCAGGGCAGGGGTGAATCGGAGGAGCAACTGCCAGCCTACACCACAGCAACACAGGATCAGAGCCGCATCTGCAACCTACACTACAGCTCATGGCAATGCCAGGTACCTAACCACTGAGCAAGGCCAGGGAATGAACCCGCATCCGCATGGTTACTAGTTGAGCTCATTACCGCCAGGCCACGGCGGGAACTCCAGTAATATACTGTTTTTTGATGTGGGGTAGTGGTTACATGAATGTGCTTATTTTGTATAATTTATGCTTTACATTTCATTTTTGTACTGTGTGTAATACTTTGTTTTTCCAAAAGTTTATTTTTAAAAATTAATGCAGGCAAAATAAAGATACTTTGAGGAAAAAATTCTTTGTATTCTTAGTAGTATGGCTGAGAATGAGAATAATGTACAGAAACAATACTTTTTCTCTAATAATTAGCATCTGAAAAAGGGGGCAGTAAAAACCGTTTCACTTACAGTAGAGGCTGCTTTAGTTGGTACAATCTGAGGTCTCCTTTGTTGACTCCTACTGCTTGCCTCCTTTTAGCTCAAGGGCTTCTCTCTGGTTGCTGCCGCAGTGCCTAGTGTGGGAACTTACTCAGGTTGTATAAGCCAATGTGAGGGGTATTTTAACATCCTGTGGAGCAACTTCGATCAATGGGATATGGGAGTATAAGTGTGTCTGTGTGTGCATGTGTGTATAATATATTATTCCCCTTTTCTTTCTTCAGGTTGACATCTTTGAGGGGCATTTCATATCAAGTATTATGTCAATGACTTTTATAGCCTTGCTATCTCTCCTTGTTTTGCTACTCCATCCTCAACTCCTCCTCCTCAATAACATATTCATGAATAAGCCTTCTACTAAGACTCTGACCAGCTCCTCATAACAAAGAATTATCTAGCCCAAAATGGCAGGAGTGCCGAGGTTGAGAAATCCTAGTATTAGAAGCCATCTGTTGGCTTTAAAATCTAAATTCTTCAATATTGTATACACTGACTTTAGAAAGTAACCACTGACTTTTAATTTTTGTGTCTGTAAAATGCTAATTATAGGTACGAATAAAGCCCTTAAGGATTAAATAAGGTAAGTGCTATAAATTTACTGCCTGAAACATAGAAGAGTTCAATAAACAGCAGCTCCTGATCCTTCATATTCAAGTTTATATGCTACTTTCTGACATTCTCTGAGCCATTTTCCCTGAGTATAAAAATTCTTTCCTAGACACCAAATTCTCAGGTCGTTTTTTTAAAGTTTTTAATTTTCCTTTTTTTTTTTGCTGTTTTTAGGGTTGCACCTGAGGCATGTGGAGGTTCCCAGGCTAGGGGTCTAATCGGAGCTATAGCTGCCAGCCTATACCACAGCCACAGCAATGCCAGATCCGAGCTGCGTCATCTGTGACCTACACCAGAGCTCACGGCAACGCCAGATCCTTAACACACTGCGTGAGGCCAGGGATTGAACCCACAACCTCTTGGTTCCTAGTCGGATTTGTTTCGAAGTTGCCACAACGGGAACTTTCTCTCAGGTCCTTATAAGTAACTATCAAAAGAGACAAAAGATAGCATCTAAAGAACCCAATGAAAGAAAACAACATGATTCATGTGAAGATTTAAATGGATATATGGGTTTTTAAATTTTGTAAATTTTTAGGTTTGTTAAGATGATGCTGTGTTAGTAGAGAAACTCAACATTGCAGTGAAAAGGTTGTTCTGCCAGCAACACAAGTTCATTGTCAGAAACTTCAGAGCAGCAGTAAACATTAGGAGGCAGAGGATATATTCTAAAACACTAGAAAAGACAGAGAACATAGTATGTAAACACCATTAAGCATTAAACAAAATAACACTGAAATCATAAAACAGGAAATTTAATATTTAGTTTTTTAGAAGTAGCAATATCTGTGCATGTATGCATTGGGGGCTATCCTGGGCACTTAAGATGTCTGGCCTCTGCTCTCTAGAAGCCAGTCACACAGACACGTTATCCCCTTTGTGCCAACCAAAAGTGTCACTAGACATTGTCAGATATACTCTGAGAGGCAAAAATCATCTTTGGTTGAGAACCACTGAGGTGAACGTAGATTTGAATTCCAGCTCCAAGGTTATGGCTCTGTGAATTTGAATACCTTACCTAGCTCTTAAACCTTAGTTTCTGTTTTAAAGTGAGATAATGAGATAATATATGTACAGTGCTTTAGCTCAGGCCTGACACATAGAGTTCAGTAAATGATAATTAATGTGATGCTAAAACTTGTTCTTTTTTGTGCTACTCTGCCTTTTTTTTCCTGTAAAAGTGAAATGCCCCTTTGTGTAGTCTGTGGGCATGTTGTTTGAATAAAAGTTTCTCATGTAAAGGCAGTGATCATCAAAAGGCATTGATCTTTCATGTGAGCAGTTAGTTAGCATATTCAGGTTTGCTTTATGCCCACCTTTGGATTAGCTTTCTTCCTCTGTGTCCTTGTTTGACTTGGGAGTACATTATTTCATTTGACTCTCCTCCCGACATAATGTATTGTATATGTTGACTTTTTGCATATTCATAGCCTCTTGAATTAGCCTCAGCGTGTTAAATATAGACTAGTTTAGGCTTCTCGAAATCATACCTGTAGAAATTAGAAAGATAAGACTAAGTCTTTTTTGTTGTTTACTGTTACTTTGGATTCGTTTATTATTCCTGAGTCAATAGCCAATGAAAAATATTTAATTGTTCTTTAGCTTTATTTTTTTACAGGTATGCTTAAAAATGTTAGTAGCCTGGGATTGCTTTCTTAAACATTATGTCATTTAAATTTTCTTAAAATCCCAAGCAATGAAAGAGAATAGGAGTTCTCATTGTGCTCAGTGGAAACCCAACATAGTGTCCTTGAGTATGCAGGTTCGATCCCTGGCCTCGTTCTGCGGGTTAAGGATCCGGCGTTGCTGCAAGCTGTGGCATAGGTCACAGATGCTATGTTGTGGTGGCTGTGGTGCAGGCCTGCAGTTGCAGCTCTGATTTGACCCCTCGACCTGAAATTTCCATATCCCATGGGTGTGGCCATTAAAAAAAAAAAGTAAAGAGACTAGAAAAGGGAACTCGATATTATACAAGTATATAGCAGGATGCCACATTAAGTACTTTATACTGCTATCTAGTTTACTTCTTAAAACAATATCTGCAAAGTGAGTAACATGATCCCTCTTTTGTAGGTGAGCGTGTGATGGTTCGTTTGCCCAAGATCATAAAGCTAGTAAATAGGTGACAGAACCACTAGAATCAGATTCTTCATTCCCAAGCTTATCTTTTTTTTCATAACGCCATGCTGCCTCCCCCAGTTGAGGAGCTTAGTAGTCTGCCTTAAATTTCCTTGTAGACCATGTACCTTGATGTATCCTGTGGATCACAAGGTAACAGCACAAGCTGTAGGGCACTGGAACTGTGATAAGCCATTTTTTCTGTTGCCAGTAGACCCAAAGACTTATATTGCCTAGCCCAACTTCTCTGATCCTCTGTGGACTGCATCTTTGCTGTTCTCCTGGTCCAATGCAGTTGTAACTGGTTTATGGGAATAGGGGAGTTTTTAGGTTCAGCCTTTTTTGGCTAAGTGAATAAACTTTATTTTTGATTATGTTGTTATCTTAGCTTTTATGATTTCATATTGCTCAAGAATGCAGAGCAGTTAAATCTTTAGCCACGAAGCAAATATTTGGCAAGAGTCAAGTAAAAGTCGACTTACTTAAAAACTAAGAGGGCTTAATATCCAGTAAGAAAAAAGTCTCAAAACTTCCCTGTTTGTTCTAAAAGATTACTTAGTAAAAGATGTTTTTAAGTGTGCAGTTGCTTAAATCTGTGATTTGTATTTTTAGCTAAAAGAAGAAAAGTTACAAGAGGAGAAAACCTCTGAAGATCAAATTCACAAGCTGTTACCAGAGGATACAGAAATAGGAAAAAAGAAAATGGATGAACAGAAAAGAAGAGATGAGCCATTGGTACTGAAGACAAATCTGGAGCGTGTAAGTAGGTCACCTTTCTGATGGGCACCTGCTTCAAAATCAGCAGTTAGCCCAGGTGACATGGATCTGATGGATCTGAAAAATCTATGTTGGTGAACAGGAGCAGTCTTGGACTGTGCAGCTCAAGAGTAGTGAAGGACTTAGCACCTGCTCAGAGCTGGAGAAAATGATTTATGAATGGGGCAGAAAGACTTGTGTGGAAAGATTAAGGGGAACAGTGAGGAGAAAAGGTGAATGAGAGGAAAACCCTAGTATAGTATACCACCTGTGACAAGTTTTATATCTACTTTGTCATTTTGATTTGTGTGTGGCTTTTTTTTTTTTTTCATCTTTTTAGGGACTCACTCGCAGCATTTGGAGGTTCCCAGGCTAGGGGTCGGATTGGAGCTGTAGCCATTGGCCTATGCAACAGCCACAGCAATGTGGGATCTGAGCTGCAAGTGACGTATGCAACCTACACCACAGCTCAAGGCAACTCATGATCCTTAACACACTGAGCAAGGCCAGGGATCGAACCTACGTCCTTATGGATCCTAGTCAGATTCATTTCCTCTGAGCCACGACAGGAACTCCTATGTGTTGCTATTTAACATTTGAGTTCTGTATGTGTTATATCCTCAACTAGATTTCCTTTTAAAGCTTTGATTTCCTTTTACTGTTTATAATGCCCTAAGCAGCACAGTTCTATTTGCAAAGTAGGTCCTCAGTATTAGATTAGATACTTAGTTTAAACTTAACCTAATAATTAGACTTCTAATTGGGCCAAATCTTGCCTGAATTTTTTCATTACTTATTTACCAAGCAAATTATTGGAAAGGTTGTAAATGGTATATTTAACTGATGTAAGAAAACACTTTGGAGGATCCATTGATTATGTTTAAATGGATGATTACAACTGAGGTTTTTTTTTTTTTCTTTAGTAATTGCTATTGGGTTGGTCATCATCTGTTACTTGCTCTATGTACTTAACATACCTTTAGAGTCATATGTGTTAAAACTTTGTGATTCAGGCTTGTTAGTATTTCGGGGACTTCAAAAATTGAGATTACTTAAGCTTTCTTGGATTAGTAGTATTTATTGACTGTCAGAATATATGTAGGGCTTTTTGATTACAGTTATAATAATGTTGCTTTAAAATTATTGTTAAAAACAGCCATTTTCATTCCAACATTATAAAAGATTCAGTGTAACAAACATGAATTGCTTGTGTATTCTCAATGCTCTGTTCTTGGGAACTGCAGAAGAAAGACTGCTTCTGGAGAGAATACAGTTCATTTAGGAAGGCAAGAACAAAATATATGATCATATTGAGCATACAGGATATCTTCTAATATTGTCTTGGCCTCTAAAGACTGCAGATTATGCCTCTTCACTCCAGCGGGACTGTCCATTAGAGTCCTCAAGGAAAACAAGCCAGAAGGACATTTCTTTTCAGAACAAACTATTCTTGACAGAGAGAACTTAATTTCTACTACAGTCCTTTGATAGAAAGGACCTGCTGTCTTTGGCTTTGCCAGATCCAGGTTTCCTTCAGGAATTGACCTCTAGTATTAATTCATAAGAAGAACGGACAATTACTCTATTTTTTCTTTTGCCACTTCAGCCTTTGAAATAGAAATTAATTGTATCAAGCTAAAATTTAATTTTGAATCAGGAAGTAAAAATTCTGATTGGCAGTAACAAACTTTGCAAAATTTTCAGTGCAAAAATACATAGAATAAAATTGGACCTATGAACACTTCAAGTTTTAGATTTTTGTGATTTTTACCTTTTTTTTCTGTTTGCTTTTATATTTTTGATGACTTTCAGATTATTATAATTTTGCTTTAAGTACGTCTTAAGAGATCTTGGTGTTGAACAAATAATTTCATTTAGTTTAGCCAAGACACATTAAAGTTGATCTCAGGGGAGAGCCAGCTGAAAGACTATATTTTATAGAGAGAATATTATGATTAGAGCTGGACTGATTATTTCACCCACTGCTCCAAAAACCTTGTGGCTCCCTTTTTCCAGTGGAATTAAATGAGAACTCTTCCCACCAACATGCAGGTTCTTGGTATTATTCTAGCATATTTTTCCATCCTTGCTTACATCCCCAAACTGTAGAGAAAAGAGCTGTTTGCTTTCCCTCAAATACATAATCTATGCTTTCCCTCTTGAGAATCTTTACTCTTGCCTTTCATCTCGTTAAAATGCCACCGACCTTACCTATCGAAAGGCTATTTATCTTTCCATGTCCAGTTCAAAAGCTGTCACCTTCCTGAAACCTATAGGGATTCCTCACTTACTTCTCTGTTCTCATCATCCATTCTCTCTCTCCCCCTCAGCTTTCCTGTCCTCACTTTGTAACTTTTATAGGGCTTAGTTTAATTCTTCCTTATGTTATAGTTATTTGTGTTTGTATTTCTCTACCTGATTTGTAAATTTGTTGGATATAGGAAATGTATATTACCTATTTTAAATCTCCCATAGTTGGACTTCCCATCGTGACTCAGTGGTTAACGAACCTGACTGGCATCCATGAGGATGCAGGTTCGATCCCTGGCCTCGCTCAGTGGGTTAAAGATCCAGTGTTGCCCTGAGCTGTGGTGTAGCTCGTAGACTTGGCTCTGATACCACATTGCTATGGCCCTGGTGTAGGCTGGCGGCTACGGCTCCGATTGGACCCCCAGCCTGGGAACCTCCATATGCTGCGGGAGCAGCCTTAAAAAGAGAGGAAGACACACACACACACACACACACACAAATCTCCCATAGTACCTTGCATATTACAAGTGTTTGTCATATGTTAATCAAGTTGCATTCAGTTGGAGGGAGGAATGCTTATTATAGAAGCAGTTATCTTTTATTCAGAATGGAAATAAATTAGGCACAATGTTTAATTTATTATGATTTGTTATGGTACAGTCAATACCAATAATAATGCAAATTTTTAGAAGACAATTTGGTGTAACAAATATAGTCATACCAAAGATTATAAAGCTAAAAGTGAAACATTGCTTGTCATCCCACAACCTGGAGATAATCCCTGTGAACATTTTGGTAAATGTCCTTTTAGACTTGCATATGTGAGTATGTGTGTGTATAAAATATGTTGTTTTCCTTTTCAAAAATGTAGATCGGTATATATACTGTTTTATAAACTTTAATAAATTAGAAGCCATGGATGTCTTTCCATGTAACTAAAGAATCACACATCTTTTTTTGTTTGTTTAGGGCCGTAGGTGTGACATATGTAAGTTCCCAGTCTAGGGGTTGAATCAGAGCTGTAGCCACAGCCACAGCAATGCCAGATCTGAGCTGCATCTGTGACCTACACCACAGCTTGTGGCAATGAGCAAATTGTCAGATCCTTAACTCACCATGCAGGGCCAGGAATTGAACCAACATCGTCATGGATACTAGTTGTATTTGTTTCCACTGAGCTACCATGGGAACTCGGGGAATCCTACATCTTTATTTAGTGGTCTGCTAGTTCTTCTTTACTGCAGAATTTATATAATTAATTTGTTTAGTTAATCCCCTACTGATATTTTGCTTCTTAGACCACCACTGTGATGAAATCCACTTGTCTCATTAGTTCCTTAGAATAATCTAGAAATGGCATGACCAGATCAAAGGAGTGTACTTTTTAAAACTTTTTGGTAGTTATTATTTAATTGACCTCCAGGAAGTTTATATATAGTTATGCTCCCACAAGGAGTAAACAGATGTGCAAAACTAATTTCCATACACCCTTGCCAGCTCTGAGTATTATCATTCTTTTAATTGTTTTAGGTACAAATTTAAAAAAAATCTCTTCACAGATTTCCATTTTAGGAATCCATAGTGCTTATAGGCTTATTTTTATCCAAAGTTCAAGATGAGATGTAAATATTTTCCTGTCTTATGGCTCTAGGTTTTGTGGGGATTGGAGATGGGGGCGCCTTCTGTTTACATAATTATTTATTTATAGTAATGTATATTTTATCTTCAATAATCAAAAGGGACCTGGCATATATCCATTATAATAGTAAAGTTTTTTCTTAAAAGATTAATAGTATTAAAATTGATATAGGAGTTCCCATTGTGGCGCAGTGGAAATGAATCTGACTAGGAACCATGAGGTTGTAATTTGATTTCTGGCCTCGCTCAGTGGGTTAAGGATCTGGCGTTGCTGTGAACTGTGGTGTAGTGGCTCGGATCTGGCATTTCTGTGGCTCTGGTTTAGGCCGGCAGCTGTAGCTCAGATTAGACCCCTCCCCTGGGAACCTCCATATGCCATGGGTACAGCCCTTAAAATGCAATAAAATAAAATAGATTGATAGAAACAAAATCTATCTTTTGTTGAGCACTTACTGCTTGTTACCTAATGTATTTATTATATGCTTTTAATATATGTAGTAGAGTGTTCTTAAGTTTATAGATGAGAAACTCAGGCTCAGAAAGATGAAGCAACTTAACCCATAGTGACAATGAGAGCTAAGTAATAGGGCTAGGATTTGACCAATCTTTTATTTGGTACTGAACTGATTATGTAACAAAGACCTTAAATAAACAGAAATTACCATTATTTATCCTTTGTTGAGTCTATTGATATCAATGCTTTTTCTTTTTCCCCAGAAAATTTGATAATAGGTTAGTGCTATTTAAGTTTTTTCCAGTGAATAGTTTGTGTGACAGGGTTCCTAAGGAGTGAGAACCCTACAAAATTGAAAACCTTCTCTGTAAATGATAATCCTTCAACTCTTTCTCAAAGGTTGTTAAGGAACATAGCCTGTGTGTGCCTGTCAGGCTAGAGAATAACAAAGCCTTTAAGGAATACAAGGTACTCTGAGCCATATGAACCCTCACATGCCTCTGTCTCAACTCTTAACTTTAATGGTCATTTAATTATTAGATAACTGCTTCATCACTAGACATTTTCCTGCTTCACTGCTCTGTAAAGGTTTTAGAAGTTTAAAGAAAAGTTGGTGACTTGCTTTCACAGTTTATTGTCTAAAGCAGAAGTTAGACTCCTAAATAAGAAGCTGCAGGCCAGTGTGATTAGTTGTTCCCCCTCAAAGGAAGGCTCTCATATTGAATCATGAGCAAATCCTCATGATATGTTGTATGCAAGAGGCATATTTAAAAGAAACTTCAAACATAAATTTAAAGATTCAAAAAGAGGAGTTCCCTGGTGGCCAGCAGGCTAAGGATCTGGCCTTATCACTGCTGTGGCTTGTGTTCTATCTTTGACACGGGAACTTCTACGTGATGTGGGCATGGCCAGGAAAAAAAAAAAAGACTCAAAAAGAGACTCTAAAATAAAATGAAGATAAGCGAATGGGTATCAGCCGGATGGAAAAAGCTGATCTAAGGGTTCTTTGGAAGCCCTTGCAGAGAAAGTAACATTTAAGATGCCTCTGAAAGGCCAGTGAGTATTGTATAGGCAGACAAAGAATGTGGAAGGGGAATCTTAGGCAAAGGGACAAATAGCATGCCCAGAAGAAGAGGAGTTTGGAAGCCCGTGATGATACATGTGGAGAGTAACAGAAGCTTGATTGCACTAGAGCTCAAGGAATTTCCTGTGTGGGAACTGTTAGGAGAGAAGTTGTAAAAGAAGGTTAGATCTTTGTGAAGGTTTGTGAAGATTACTGGACCATGCTGAGGTGCTTAGACCTTATCCTGAAGTCACCAACAGTTAAGCAGTGAAGTGATCAGGTTGTGTGTGCTTGATAGTGTGGAGGGGATTGGAGGAAAGAAACACTAGAGAGAGCAAGACCTGTGAGTAGATTGTTGAAGTAGTCAAGGTCAAAGCTGATGAAATCTAAGGAAAGGCAATGAAAATGAGCATAGCGTGGAATCTGAGAGACGTTTTAGGAGTAGAGTGGAGCAGAGTAGAAATAACATGGAGGCAGTCTGGAGGTGGATGTTCTGGATCTCATACCAGTGTTAGCTGCATATTAACTCTGCCATCGTAGGCGGATTACCTTCTCTGAGCCTCAGCTTGCCATCTGTAAAAGACAGGTAGTAATCCCTTCTTAGTTTGGCTGGTTGAAGAGTAAATAAAATATTTGGATGTATTGGGGTACTTAAAAGCCTCTGTAAAATGTTGTTATGACTTTGAAGAAAGGAAAGGAAAAGAGTGATGGATGACATTGAGGCTTCTAACTGGGTTGGTAGTGGGATTTAGAGAAGAGAAATTCTGAGTGTGATTTTAGATATATTACATTTGAGCTTTATTAAGGATATCTAGATGGGGATCTCCAAGGTAGACTGGAACTCAGAGAGAAGTGACATAGAATAGATCTGAACAGTGGTTATGGGAGATTCCATGGGAACCCCAAATGAACAGTGTTTTCTCCCTTGTCTCCTGCCAGTGTCCTGCTCGTCTCTCAGATTCAGAGAATGAAGAACCTTCCCGAGGCAAGATGATACAGACACACCGGTCAGCGTTTGTTTCCAAGAACAACTCCTACTCCTTAGCTTTCCTGGCAGGGTAAGAGACGGATACTGAATTCACTCGGATTTTTTTCATTTGGGGGTATTAGACAAAAGGGACTGGGGAAGCAAACGTATTTGTTGTAGCTACTTTGGGGAGGTGGGAGTGGGGATAAAAGGGGTTCTGGTTTCCAAATATGGATTAGGAACAAGGGGCTGACCTGAACCTTTAGAGAAAAGTAGAATTTACCCACTTCTGGTGTCCTCACGGTAGGATTGTGCTAATTGCTCTGCTGCAGAGTTGAACTTTCTATCCTGGGAGGAAACAGCAAAGACGTCTTCAGCTGATAGTATCCGTGGATTTTCTTTGTGGACTTTTTTCTCTTAGTAGGAACCTGAGGCCAGAGTTGATTTTATATTAAGTGCCTAGAAGTTAATATATATCTTGATAGGTTTCAAGAGGGTTAAGACCCTTGTCAAGGAATCTCTTGACCGTTTAGACTTTTGCAGGCCCTGAGGGGGAAGGAGGGAGTGGTTGGATAGATGCTGGAGGATGGAGGAATAAAGAAGAGCTCGCTAGAAGGAAGGGAGGGAGGGAAGATACGGGAAGAAAAGAAATGAAAGGAAGGAAGGAGGTTGGAAGGAATCATTTATTCAACAGAATTCAACAGACATTTTTGTGGAGAGCTACTTCGTGCCATGCTGTCTGTTTTAGTATGAAAAGACACAATCTTTACCCCATTTTGTAGCCTTTTTTGGTTTAAAGTGGGCTTTACTCACCTTTATTTCTAGGGTGCTTTTCTTTTTCCCTTTTTTTTTTGTCTTTTTAGGGTTGCACCCGCAGCATATGGAGGTTCCCAGGCTAGGGGTCGAATTGGAGCTACAATTGTAGGCCTACACCACAGCCACAGCAATGCCAGATCCCTAATCCACCAAGCAAGGCCAGGGATCGAACACGCAACCTCATGGTTACTAGTTGCATTCGTTTCTGCTGCACCGTGACAGGAACTCTGTCTAGGGCGCTGTTCTTTCTTCCCACACACAGCACTGTGAAGTGGGTCTCTCTTGCTCTTCCTGTGGACATATACCTGGACCCTTTTTATTGCTAGTCACTAATAAATATGACAAAAAAGCTACTAAGTTTAAGACTGTTAGAAAGTATTGCGATGCCTGATGGTTTTATGTCTGAATCCTTTTTGTATATGTTCTTTTGGAAGAGTCTGGTTTTCCTGTTACTTCTGTGAGTGAAATTCACTAAACCTCTCCTTCCCTTAAATGCCTCTCCTTCTCTAGGTGACAGTAACTCCTTCTTTCAGGAATGCCCTTTCCTAGAATATTTATTCATTTGTTTGGCATTTGTTGAACAGCCACTGTATTGTAACCACTGAAGCTTGATTGATGAAATCAGGACCCAATAAGTAAGATGTAAGCCAGTGTACTTAACCATTTATGGTGATAATGAAACTTGCTTTGTGCTTATGAGCTTGAACTATAGATACCCTCTAAAGGTAAAAAATTTAAGATTGCTTGGCTAATAATTGTCAGTGGCTGAATGTGTATATGGATTTTTCTCCATTTATGGTAGGTCTATCTTAATGATTATAATAGGGGTCTACTGAAAAGAAAAAAAAGATCATATCATTAATTCCAATCAAGTCACAATAAATACCCTCTGAAACACATAGAAGTTGCTTTAGGCAATCTCTGGTTAATTAATTAACATCTCATAATTTGAAACGACTTGGGAAAAAGAAAATTTTATTAAAATCCAAATATTATGTCAAGGCCGTACTGCCCCAATTAATTGACATGGACATTGGACAGGTGAATTACTTATTACCATTCCAGCCTGTACCCTTGTTAATTCATTCTTTTAAAGTGGGTAGAAGTTTAATATGTCATTACTTAGAAATGCCTAGCAAGGAACTTAGAAAATTCTTCTCTAAAGGGCAAAATGTAAAGTCTATATTGAAAGGTGTGCTTTCTTTTTTTCCTGAAGAAAAAAACCTTTCATTTAATTGCTCAATATTTGCCAAATGAAATTACCTCTTGAACTGTTTTTTTCTCTATCTCAAATGGAATAGCTCTTCAACTTTCAAAGTTATGTTCTATGAAACACAGTTTGAAAAAACCAGGTGTGCCCATTGAAGCCCAAGCTTCTTTACCTGTAACCCAGTATTCTCATCTCTACTCAGAAGGGGTGTGCTTGTGATCATATATGGCTCTGGAATATCTGTAATATATCTTCTTTTCCTGCTCCTTGGCCCATCTTTGCCTTTTTTTATTTACATCACTGAGTCACAAAGGGATTAATTTATAGGAAAATATTCACTTAACATTTTATTGTTTAATATTTGCAGGAGTTTCATGGTGGCTTAGTGGGTTAAGGATCCAGTGTGGTCACTGCTATGGCTGTGGTTAGAGATGTGGCATGGGTACAGTTCCTGGCCCAGGAACTTCTGCATGTTTCAGGCATGGCCAAATATATATATATACAATCAGTAGTATGTATTTCTGGATTTCAGCATTTCTCTTTTCCAGATATCCAAAGTTAATGGGTTGAGTTCAATTATTAAAACAACTAATTAGATTTGGTTGGTAGGGTTTTCTTTTTAGGAAATAATTTGCTGATGTTATGGGAACCTTAGGTTAAAAAATCTAGTATGGTAATACTGTGAATTACTGTGAATCTCTTATTTAGTCAACATATTTCATTTCTTAGATAAGAAAATATTGAGTCTCAATTCTAAGTGATTTTTAGGAAACCAGTATGGAGTTGTGAGTGCTGACAATGAGATGAAGCATGTGGATATATTGAAAAAGAATCAGTAGAGTTCCTGCCGTGGGGCAGTGGGTCAAGAATCTGACTGCAGCAACTTGGGTCACTGCAGGGGGTGGGTTTGATCCCGGGCTTGGTGCAGTGGGTTAAAGGATCCGGCTTTCCCACAGCTACAGCATAGGTCATAGCTTTGGTTCAGATTCAGTCCCTGGCCCAGGAACTTCCATGTGCCATGGGTACAGCCATGAAAAAAAAAAGAATTAGTGTGGTGATGATTATATAGCAATGTCCCTATAAACCTAAAATGGTTAAAATGATAACTGTTATGTTTTATATATGTTTTTTATGACAATAAAAAAAGAATTAGCATTGTCAATAGTTTGGAGATATTTCAAATGCATTTTTTTTTCTATCTACTAAGCAACAGCAAAAGGATAGGTTTTCTCTGCAAGTTCATTTCCTAAAGAGAGTTTATATGAAACACCTTCAGAATTTTCTACAACTATATTTCAGTCAAATCAATCTGCATTTATTTTTCTTACCAACTCTATAAACTTTCTTAAGCCCCAAAACTTTAAAATAAGAGTGGGTAAGCCTGATAGGGTGGTTATTTTGGAAGAAATCCATCAATAGATTCTGGCTGAGTCTTGCCAGCAGCTCAGTCTGTTTTCATTTGAAAAATTCAAAGCAAAGAGGCCTTTTCAGTACATTAATAAAGTTCTACAACCCTTTGAAAATGAAACTTTTTCCAGATAGGCAGATAGAATAATAGTTGACCAAATCATTTCTATGTTATCATAAAAACATATGCTAATTTAAAAGAATTAATCTGGTATGTTTAAGTTTATTCCCTTTTATTCTTCATCCCCTCTTCACTACTAGAAGAATCAAAACACGTGGTTGCAAATTATTCTAAAAGCTCAATCTGGAGTTCCCATCGTGGCGCAGTGGTTAACGAATCCGACTAGGAACCATGAGGTTGTGGGTTCGATCCCTGCCCTTGCTCAGTGGGTTAACGATCCGGCGTTGCCGTGAG
>PVHT020000037.1:6955860-7026008 GCA_004024745.2 Catagonus wagneri | reverse complement strand
AAAATAAAATAAAATAAAAGCTCAATCTGGAAAAATTTTCTCTGTTGAGCCACTGTCCTTTCTAAGAGCTACATATCCAGTTGCATTTTTCCTCTTTGCTTTGGCTATCAGGGAGTTTGGAATTATGACAGAGTTTTCAATTCAGTCATGGCTTTTCAACATGACCTATAATTTACAAAATAATTTTTGTTATATTCGCTCTTTTTTTTTTTTTTTTTTTTTTTTTGCTTTTTAGGGCCACACTCACAGCATATGGAGGTTCCCAGGCTAGGGGTCGAATTGGAGCTACAGCTGCCAGCCTATACCACAGCCACAGCAATGCAGGATCTGAGCCACATCTGCGACTCACACCATAGCTCAACCCACTGAGCTATGGCCAGGGATCGAACCTGTGTCCTCATGGATGCTAGTTAGGTTTGTTAACCGCTGAGCCATGATGGTAACTCCCAAAAGTATCTTAAGTTAATGGTGCCTGGCACATGACATTTCTGGCACATGATAAGCCTTGGTGCTGCTCTTTTGTTGTTATCTTCTTTTAGAACTCTTTTTTGTTTTTTGTTTAATGAATTTTATTACAATTATAGGTGTACAAAAATCATCACAAGTCAATTTGACAGCATTTGTGTCCCAGACCCTTAGTGCATCCCCCCACCCCCCAGATTGTCTTGTTTGAAAAACCAAAGGTTTTCCAAAGTCTGTGAGTCATTGTCTGTTCTGCAAAGAAGTTCATTGTGTCTTTTTTAGTTTCCACATGTAAGCCGTAGCATTGGATGTTGCTGTCTAATTGTCTGACTGGTTTCACTTCACATGATAATTTCTAGGTCCATCCATGTTGCTATAAATGTTGTTATTTCGTTCCTTTTAATGTCTGAGTAATACTCCACTGTGTGTATGTACCCTATCTTCCCTATCCACTCCTCTGTCGATGGGCATTTAGGTTGTTTCCATGACCTGGCTATTGCATAGAGTGCTGCAATGAACACTGGAGTACATGTGTCTTTTCGAGTCATGGTTTCCTCTGAATAGATGCCCAGGAGTGGGATTGCTGGATCAAATGGTAATTCTATTTTGAGTTTTCTGAGGAATCTCCCTACTGTTTTCCACAGTGGTTGCACCGATTTGCATTCCCACCAGCAGTGTAATAGGGATCCTTTTTCTCCACACCCTCTCCAGCACTTATTGTTTGTAGACTTTTTGATGATGGCCATTCTGGCGTGTAAGGTGGTACCTCATAGCGGTTTTGATTTGCATTTCTTTTAGAACTCTTAAGAGCTGAAAAGAAGCTTAAATATTGTGTTACCTAAATTCTTTGTTGTGTGGAAGAGAAGACTAAAGTCCAGCAAGAAAACGAGGTTGCCACGTTTTAGACTGCTAGAGTAGTAGGACCCTGAATTAGGACTGAGGTTTCTTGGCTCTCTCCACTGTCCCCTTTTGTTTCCCATGACCTTCATATAGACCCTTATGCCCATATTCCCACTGCATTGTTTTTTTTTCCTTTTCTGGCCATGCCTGCAGCAATCCGAGCCAGAGCTGCAACCTATGCCACAGTTGCAGCAACGTCAGATCCTTAATCCTCTGTGCCAGGCTGGGGATTGATCTGGCAGTTCCACAGAGACAAGCTAGATCATTATCCCACTGCGCTGCAGCAGGAACTACCCCTCCTGGATTTTAAATCTTTTGCAAGCAGGGATAAAATCTCGTTCACCATTGTATTCACAGTACCTAGTGCAGTGCCTGGCACATAGTAGAGGCTCAATAGATAATTCTGGAATGTTCGAATAAGCTAGTTTGTGGGTAGGTTAAAGGGTCTTTGTCAGAACTGATTGTCAAACGTGCAGCATAGGGTCTTTAGGAGAGAGGACTCTGGGCGCTCTAGAGGAAACAGATTGTCTGGGGGCTGTTTTTTAGACTGGATTCCATAGGATTAATATGGGGTTTAAGGGAGGGGGTCCTAGCGACTGCATTCATAAAGCTTTTATACTTTATGGTTGCCTTTATCCCTTTAATGCATTAGCAATAGCTTGTGATGATCCTTTGTATAGATTCTGTAAAAAAAAATCTGTGTTCTACTGAATAATAGTTAGGCCTTAATTAAGTAGAAATAAGCTACGTTTTTTCACTTTCTGGTGTCCAAATACTTCAAGCTTGAGTCTGTGTTTCAGAGTGGGGTACAGCAAAAAGAGACATGAATATTACTGAACTCCAGTTCTGCTGCTCACCACTCAAAAAACAGTAAGAGAGAGAGAGAGAGAAAAACAGACAGACAAATGTTGATAGAGAGGAAGGTTGCTTTTTATCAGAATGCTGGGAGTTCCCATTGTGGCTCAGCCAGTTAAGGATCTGACATTGTCTCCCTGAGGATGCAGGTTCAATCCCTGGGTTCACTCAGTGGGTTAAGGATCCAGTGTTGCCACAAGCTTTGTTGTAGGTTGCAGATACAGCTTGGATCCGGTGTTGCCAGCGTTGTGGTGTAGGCCCCAGATGTGGCTCTGATTTGACCCCTAGCCTGGGAACCTTCATATGCTGCAGGTGCAGCCCTAAAAAGAGAAAAAAAGCCAGCAATCTGAGGAGATGGTAGACTCAGTGTTCCCCCCAAAACACTTTGGAGGATTCTGCTCAGCCATGGAAGTTTTTAAAGGGAAAAGGGGGAGTAATCTCAGTTAATCGCTGGGAATGGGGGTCAGAGTCTTCTCCATCCCCCACTGTGTGTGGGTTTGTGTGCAGGCTGGTCACCTTCTTGTGATTTTTCTTTAGATGCTGTCTTGTTCACACAGTTTGTTCCGGAGATCCCCAAAGGGGAAGTAGGAAGAAATCTAGCCGTCTGTTAATTATTTATCCTTCATTTCTACATCTTTGATGTACAGAAAGAACCACCAGTTTAGGCAAAGGTATTGTGTGATCAAAAGGTGTAAAAGGTGTGCTAGGAGGGCCAGAGATGTAGAGCAGGGGTTGCCTGGCTTAAGGTTAGTGACTCAACAAAGGAGCCTCCTGCAGAGAGCTCTGTCCTACCAAAAGCTCCTTACGTGAAGTGTCTCTGCTTATTCTAAGGGGTGTTTGTAAGGAGAGACAGAGCCCAGTGCAGACTCAACGGTAGTGACAGCATAGCTGGTCCCTCCCGGTGCTGGAGTCAATTAAATACGCAGACTTGTTCCTCTTTTGTAAAATGAACAAACGGAAATAGAGATGCTTTCAGTTAACAGATACCAGGCTCATAAATATGTGATACTGGAGGACTAGCCCTAGAATTGACAAAGGAGGCAAGTCAGGGAGGTGGGGGTAGGGAAGCCTGTCCAGCGAGGTTTTAAGGAAGTAGTGGTGTGAGCTTAAGTCAGGTCAGCTGACCTTCTGTCTCATGCAAAATGCAAGCTGTTGTGCCCTACCTGTTGCTATCTTGTTTCTCAAGATTCTTTTCACCTCTAAAATCGAAGTGTCTAGGTGGCTTAGAGCGGAGTTTTAGAGGGTGGAGGAAATGTGGCCAGGGCATGAAGAGGAAGGGGTAAGGGGTAGTTAGAGGATCTGTAAAAAATCTCAAGATTAGAATTAGTAAATTTTATGTGGGGGATAGTCCAAACAGTAACATAAGGAGGACCGTGAGAGAAAAAATGAGATAGTGATTTGAAAGAAGCCACAACAAGGCTTGATGATGGCTTGGAGTGGATCGTGTGTGTGTGTGTGTGTGTATTTGGGGGGAGGGATAAGAGAGTGGAAACAAATCAAGTGTATGAGGACCAGTCTTGTTAAAAGTATGGAGTCTGGCTGGGAAAGGAAGTGGAACTTCAGGAGCAGGTTTTAGAGGTGTCAGTAGTCCCTCTGTCATACTGAAGCAGAAATACTTGGTAGTTTTCAGAGAGGCCCAGA
Source organism: Catagonus wagneri (assembly GCA_004024745.2). Lineage (NCBI taxonomy): Eukaryota > Metazoa > Chordata > Mammalia > Artiodactyla > Tayassuidae > Catagonus > Catagonus wagneri. The sequence continues at coordinate 7,022,150 of PVHT020000037.1, read as the reverse complement.
AGGATGCTAAGGGGTAGCATCAGGCTCTGCCTTTTTCCTAGGGCTTCCCGCCACATTTGGTACTTGACGTACCTCATTTCCTTTAGTTCTTACTTTAATCCATAAGATTTATAATATTATTCTCATTTTTCAGCTAAGGAAAATAGAGTTCAAAGAAGTTAAGTAACTCACTCCAGAACTTCTCACCTCAGTAGGGTGACAGAGATGGAACTGGAACTCAAGTCTCTCTTGACTCCAAACCTATTATGCCCTTTGTATCAAATCATTGTCAGAACTCTGTGACAAAAGGCCCTGTGCTTAGATCTGTGTCTTGAAAGGATCTACCCTTTCACAAAAAGCTTCCTTGCTTCTGTTTGTTTAACAATTTATAACCTGTCTTGTTCTAAAAAAATAAACGTTTGCGACATTTATCCCATTGTTTGAGGGTACTTAAATCCTTTTTCATTGTGCTAGGCCTTTCGAAATACAGCTGTGGAAACAGCCTTGCTGTCCATCAGCAAACAGATGCTAGTGTATGTCCAGAATAGGCAAATAGGTAGAAACAGAAAGTAGATGGGTGGTTCCTTAGGACTGGAGGAGAAGGCGGGATTTAGGAGTGCTAACTAAAGGGTATGGGGTTTCTTTATGAGGTGATGGAAATGTTCTAAAAATCTGGTGATAGTTAAATAACTCTGTGAATATACTAAAAACCATTAAATTGTACACGTTTAATAAGGAAAGAATGCTAGTGTACCCAAGACAGATAACCCAGTAATAAATAAACAAGGGAGGGATTGTAACAAAATCTGACCGTTTCCCGGGCTAGGGGCTGGGAGGAGGATCCTTGCCAGCATTTAGCATCTTGGTGAGACTTAGCTCTGCCAGACCTGAGAACTTGCTTAGGAGACTAATGTGCTGTGGGTATGTGAGAGACAGAAAGAGGGGTGCTGGGCGCTTAAGAACATGAGCTGTCTGATGTTTTATATCATGTATTACCATTTGAAAACTCTTTAAGCAGTGTTTTATAAGCATTAAATCTTCTAGCTTTCCAGCTGCATGTTTATACTGGCTATCCCTCCTTTTGTTTGTTTGTAAGTCAGATTCATTGTGGTTATTGGTATTTTTAGCTTAACTAGACATCCCAGAAACCATCTGGTCTCTTGGCAGTGGAAATGTTAAGCTAGTTGCCTTTTCAGACAATGCTCCTTTCTATTGTTTATGACTTCATTATTTGTTTGGAAGAGAGAGCTTCCCTACATGTGCTGGGTCTGTTCTGTGGCAGAGTAGAGTAGGATATAAGATGGGTACGCTGTGATAGAAAGAGCACAACCTTAGAATCTTGGAGATACAGATTTAAACCTTGGCATCAGCTGTGTGACCTGGGAAAAGTCACTTGCCTCAGTTCTTTGTGAACTGAAAATGCTGATACTTACAGGGTTTCTACATGCATTAAATAAGATACAATGTATTTAAAACACACAGTGCCTGACAGATAATAGATTCCTAATAAATGCTGAAATTTCCTTTCCTTTCCTTAAAGAGGAGGTAGGCATTTCTGTACGTATTTTTATTCATTTATAAGAAATTGATTGAATATGTCCACTACATGCCAGGCACTGTGTTAGGGCTTGGGAATATAGAAATGGATGGGCACAAAGGTGAAGGAAATGGTTACTTCCCCTATTTTTTTTAGTGAAGCTATGGTTTTTAGTGAGCTCTTAAATCTTAAGAATATTACCAGGTTCTCTGCTCTTAACTATCCTTAGCTAGAACTGAAGCCTCTTAACTTGACCAAATAGTTCAATAATAATATCTGTATATTATGTTTATGGTTTATATGATATTTTCAACTCTTTGTGTTTCAGTAACAAAATAAGGGGAGGTAAAATTTATGTGTGCTGTTGAAAATTAAGTTGGGAGAGCTGTGCCTGCCTGCGGGCATCTCTCATAAGCATCTTAATAAATCTATTTATTGTCTATCAAAAAAAAAAAGAGAAAATTAAGTTGGTATTAATTAATTATTTTTTTGGTCTTTTTAGGGCCACACCCACGGCATATGGAGATTCCCAGGCTAGGGGTCAAATCGAAGCTACAGCTTGCGGCCTACATCATAGCCGCAGCAACACCAGATCCAAGCTGTGTCTGCCACCTACACAACAGCTCACAGCAACGCCAGATCCTTAACCCACTGTGAGGCCAGGGATCAAACTTGTGACCTCATGGTTCCTAGTCAGATTTGTTTCTGCTCTGCCACGATGGGGAACTCCTACATTGGTATTAATTTAAAACATTAAGATGTTAATAGTTATCCCCAGGGCAACCACCAAGAAAATAACTAAAACATATATAGTTAAATAAGGAAAAAGGAAATAAAAATAGTACACTAGGAGATATCTAACACAAAAGAAGGCATTAATGGAGGCACTGTGGAACAAAAAAGGTATGGGACATATAGAAAACAATAGGAAAATGGCAGAAGTCCTTCTGTATCAATAATTAAATTAATGTAAGTGAATTAAACTCTCCAATTAAAAGGCAGAAATTGGCAGAATGGATTTTTATAAAATAAATATGGTCTAAATATATGCTGAGACTCACTTTAGACCCAGAGACAGAAATATGTTGAAAGATGCAGACAGTGACCAAAAGAGAACTAGCATAGTTATACAATATCCAGCAATGTAGACTTTAGGACAAAAATTATTACAAGAGACAGAGGGGCATTGGATAATGAGAAAAGAGTCATTCTACTAAGAAGCTAAGACAACTGTAAAGACATATACACATAATAATGGATCCCAAAATATATAAAGCAGAAACTGACAGAATTGAAGAGAGTAATAGTCATTTTAATATTAATAATTGGAGACTGTAATACCAGCTTTCAGTGATGGGTAAAATAAATAGATGAAAGATAAAGGATATAGAAGACTTGAATAAAACTGTGTACCAACTAAACCTAACATATATGGAGCACTGACCAACAGTAGAACACACACGGAACATTCTCCACAGCAGAGCATATGTTAGACACTAAAATAAGTCTCAATAAATTTAAATTAGAGTATGTAAAATATCTTTTTTTGACAACAGTAGTATGAAGCTAGAAATAAATAGCCGAAGGAAAACTGAAAAATTCACAAATATGTAGAAATTAAGCAAACACATTCTTTAAAATCAGTAGGCCAAAATCATAAGATAAATTTTTAAATTCTTTGAGAGGAATGAAAGTGAAAACCAGCAACTAAAACTTAGGGGCTGCAGTAAAAGCAGTAATTAGAAGGAAATGAATGTCTGTAAATGCCTACACTAAAAAAAATAAAACAATGGCGAAGGCCGGCAACTACAGCTCCTGTTTAGACCCCTAGCCTGGGAACCTCCATATGCCGCGGGTCTACATAAAGGCAAAAAAACAAAACAAAACAAAAAAACCCTCAAATAAATTAATCTTTTAACAACCAGAAAAGAAGAGTGAACTAAACACATATCAAACAAAAGGAAGGAAACAATAAAGATTATAGTGAAGATAAACGAAATGGAAGCAGAAATCGGTATTTTGGAAAGATCAACAAAATTGACAAACCTTTAGACAGACTGATGAAGAAAAAGAGAACCCTCAAATTACTAAAATCAGGAAGGAAAATGGGGACATTGCAATTGACCTGTAGAAATAAAAAGGATTATAAAAGAATATGGTGAGCAATTTTATGCCAATAGATTAGATAACCTGGATGAAATAGATACGTTCCTAGAAACAAAGTACTTAACTGATCAAGAAATTGAAAATCTGAATAGACCTATAATAAGTGAAAAGATTGAACCAGTAATTTAAAACTTCCGGCAAAGAAAAGCCCAGGACCAGATGGTTTCATTGGTGTTTCTACCAAACATTAAAAGAAGAATCAGCATGAATGTTTCTCAGACTTCTTCAGAAATTAGTAGTGAACTTGTCCCTCTTCACTAATTCTTTGCAGCCAGTATTATCCTAACATCAAAGCCAGATGCAGGCATCACAAGAAAACTACAGACCAGTATCCTTTATGAATGTAGTTCCAGCACACCACTGGAGCAAAAACATACATAAGTGTTGATACCTTAGAGAGTGTAAGAGGAACATTTTGACTTAACCTGAATCACTCTCCCTTAAGGTGGCACAGCCCAGGGCTAAGAGATCTTCCTGGGCTGTGATTGCCCCGGGAGGGTGGTGGGGGGAGTCAGGGTGTGCAAGTGAGCACCCGGCTTCTCCAGCTGTGCAAGAAGCCCATTTCCCTCCTGCCTCAACCAGGCTACTGCATCATGAGCTACATGACTGAGGACTGGAGGAGTCTGGGAAGGCAGCAGAGCGGACTCGGAGAGGGCATTAAAGGGATGATGATCCCGCTAACCTCATTACAGACTCCATCAAGAAGCCTACCCACCAACCACTGGGGAACCTCACCTATGCGTCCTCCCAGCTGACCCCTGGGCATTGACATCACTCCACAGTGAGGTACCACCTCATTTCAGTCAGGATGGCCTTCATCAGAAAGTCTACAAATGGCAAATGCTGGAGAGGGTGAGGAAAAAAAGGAACCCTCTTACACCGTTGGTGGGAATGTAAGTTGGTATAGCCTCTCCCGAGAACAGTATGGGTGTTCCTTAAAAAACTAAAAATAGAGTTGCCATATGATCCTACATTCCCACTTCTGGGCTTACATCTAGAGAAAAATCCAGTTCGAAAAGATACATGTACCTCAGTGTTCATTGCAACACTATTTATAATAGCCAAGATATGGAAGCAACCTAAGTATCCATCTATAGATGAATGGATAAAAAAGATGCAGTGTGTGTGTGTGTGTGTATAATATATTCCATATTATGCGATATGCAATAGAATATTGCTCAGATTAAATTCTCTAGTCAAAAGGCATCCAGTGGGAGTTCCCGTTGTGGTGCAGTGGAAACGAATCCGACTAGGAACCATGAGGTTGAGGGTTCGATCCCTGGCCTCGCTCAGTGGGTTAAGGATCCAGTATTGCCGTGAGCTGTGGTGTAGGTCACAGGCGTGGCTTGGATCTGACATTGCTGTGACTGTGGCGTAGGCTGGCAGCTATAGCTCTGATTAGACCTCTACCCTGGGAACCTCCATATGCCGCTGGTGCAGCCCTAAAAAGCAAAAAAAGGTGGGGGGGCATACAGTGGCTAATGAATTTTTTAAAAGGCTTAACTATATTCTGTCTACAAGAGATTCATTTCAGTTTTACTGACATACATAGCTCAAAATGAAGGGGCAGGTGAAGGGGCAGGGAAAGATATCCCATACAAATGTAAATCGTTTATTTGATAAGGGGGTTAATGTCCAAATTTTAGAAGGAACTCATACAATTTGAAAACAAAAAATCCAGACCAGTTAAAAATCAGCAGAGGAACTGGACGCTTGTCCAAAGAAGACATAATGATAACCGCCAGCAAGTACATGAAAAGTTGTTAAGCATCACTAATTATCAGTGAAATGCATATCAAAACCACAGTGTGATATCACTCACATCTGTTAGAATGGCTATCCTCAAGAATATAAGAGATAGGAGTTCCCTTGTGGCTCAGTGGTAATGAACCCGACCAGTATCCATGAGGATGCTGGTTCCATCCCTGGCCTTGTGCAGTGGGTTGAGGATCCAGCATTGCTATGAGCTGTGGCGTAAGTTGAAGACATGGCCTGGATCTGGCATTGCTGTGGCCGTGGCGTAGGCTAGCAGCTGCAGCTCCGATTCAACCCTTAGCATGGGAACCTTCATATGCTGTGGGTGCATCCCTAAAAAAACAAACAATGAAACAAACAAACCAAAAAAGAGTATGAGTGATAATAAGTGTTGGTAAGGATGTGGAGAAAGGGGACTTTACACTTTGGGTAGCAATGTAAACCGGTACAGCCACTGTGGAAGACAGTATGGAGGTTCCTCAAAAAATTGAAACCATAACTACCTGTGATCAGCAATCCCACTTTTGGGTATATGTCCAAAGAAACGAAGTCAGGATCTCAGAGATCTATCTGCACTCCCAATCATCGCAGCATTATTCACAATAACCAAGGTAAGGAAACAGTCTTGAAGTGTCAATGAATGGATAAAGAAAATGTGATATTATACATATTATACATATTAATGTCTTATATATATATATGTGTGTGTGTGTGTGTGTATATATAATCAGCCACGAGAAAAAATGCTGCCATTTGCAACAACATGGATGGACCTTGAGGGCATTATGCTAAGCGAAGCAATAAGTCAGAGAGAAAGACAAATATTGTATATCAATTTTATGTGGACTCTTAAAAAGCCAAATTCATAAAAACACAGTTATAATGGTGGTTGCCAGAGGGGGTGCAGAATGGGAAAATGATGGTCACGGGGTACACACTTTCAGCTACAAGATGAGTAAGTTCTGGGCATCTAATGTACTGCATGGTGATTATAGTTAACAACACCGGATTATATATTTGAAAGTTGCTAAGAGAGTAGATTGTAAATGTTCTCACAACAAAAAATAAATGGTAATTATATGAGGTGATGGAGGTGTTAACTAACCCTACTGTGGAATCATTTCACAGTACATAAATATATCTAATCAATACATTGTACACCTTAAACATACACAATATTATATGGGAAACATATCTCAGTAAAACTGGGAAAAGAGAAAAAGAATCCAGATTGCAATGGAATTTTTCCTTCCACATCTCTATTCACAGATGACATGATATTATTTGTAGGAGATGCTGAGAAATTCATGACAAAACTATTAGAGCTAATAAATTTAGCAAAGCTGCAGGATACAAGATCACCAGACAATAATCAGTAGCATGAAAAAACTAGGATAGTTATGAATAAATTTAACCAAGGAGGTGCAAGACATGTACACTAAAAACTATAAAACATTGTTGAAATTAGGACAAATTAAGGAAAAGATTTTCTGTGTTCATGGATTAGAAAACTTTATGTCATTAGTATGGCAATACTCCCCAATTTGTTTTTTACACATTCATTATAATACCTATTTAAATCCAATCTCCTTTTTTGCAGAAATGAATAAGGTGACCCTGAAATTCACCTATGAAATTGCAAAGGATCCTAAATAGCTAAAACAATCCCGAAAAAGAACAAAAGTGGAGGACTTGCACTTCCTTAATTCAAAACATACTGCAGAGCTACAGAAATCAAGAGTAGATATATCAGTCAGTGGGACAGAACTGAGAATTCAGAAATAAACCCACACATCCATGGTCTATTGATTTTCAGTAATGGTGCCAAGACCATTCAATGGGGGAAGCAGTCTCTTTACATATGGTGCTGAGACAGCTGGATAACCACATGCCAAATTCATTTCACACCATATACAGAAATTAAGTCAGACTGGTTTAGATACCTAAATGTAAGAAATAAAACTATAAAACTCTTAAAACACCTGGAGAGTTTAGTTGTATAATTATTGCTCTCTTATAGCCCTTTTGTGGTATGTTATGATGTACTTCAGTGACTGGATGCTTCTGTAGTTCAAAATTAACTTTTCATCCGTATGAAATGCTTTGCACAGAGATGATGCTTAGTGAAGTCTGCTGACCAGATGGATGGAAGAGACAGTGACAGTTTTCAGCCATACTGAGGTTTACAGAAAGATTTTACATTGTCAGAAATTACTTCAGGTGTCCTTGGTGTGTGCTTGAGTGCTGCAGGTGTGAGTTTCCTCCCTGGGCCTTTTCTTTCACCAAAATAGAGCTAGCTTTATTTAGAGGGCTTGTGAAGAGGTTCTCCTCAGCAGGTTGTCATACCTCTGATAACTTGGGCCTGTAGCCAGTAACTTTATTTATTTTTTATTTTTTTTATAACAATGAATTTTATTTCAATTATAGGTGTACAAAGATCATCACAAGTCAATGTGATAGATTTTGTGTCCCAAACCCACAGTGCATCCCCCCATCCCCCAGATTGCCTTATTTGAAAAACCAAGGTTTTCCAAAATCTGTGAGTCATTGTTCTTCAAAGAAGTTCATTGTGTCTCTGTAGTTTCCACATGTAAGCGGTAGCATTGGGTGTTGCTGTCTAATTGTCTGACTGGTTTCACATCCCATCCATGTTGCTATAAATGTTATTTTGTTCCTTTTAATGGCTGAGTAATATTCCATTGTGTATGTACCATATCTTCCCTATCCACTCCTCTGTCGATGGGCATTTAGGTTGTTTCCATGACCTGGCTTCCTCCCTCTCTAGCTGCTTTAGATGTTAAGTTGTTTATGTGAGCTTTTTCTTGTTTTCTGAGGTAGGCTTGTGTTGCTATATACTTTCCTCTTAGAACTGCTTTTGCTGCATCTCAGAGGTTTTGAAGTGTCATACCTTTGTCGTCATTTGCTTCTAGGTATTTTTTAATTTCCTCTTTGATTTCTTCAGTGATCCATTGGTTGTTTAGTAGCATGCTGTTTAGTCTCCATGTGTTTGTATTTTTTGCCCTTTTGTTCTTGTTGATTTCCAGTCGTATAGCATTGTGGTCAGAGAAGATGCTTCATATGATTTCAATTTTCTTAAAGTTACCGAGGCTTGATTTGTAGCCCAGGATGTGATCAATCTTAGAGAATGTTCTGTGCGCACTTGAGAAGAATGTGTATTCTGTTGCTTTTGGATGGAATGTCCTATAAATATCTATTAAGTCCATCCGATCTAATGCTTCATTCAGGGCCTGTGTTTCCTTATTGATTTTCTGTCTGGATGACCTGTCCATTGCTGTAAGCGGGGTGTTAAAGTCCCCCACTAGATTTTAAGGTTGTTAGCAGTTGTCTTATATATTGTGGTGATCCTATGTTGGGTGAATAGGTATTGAAAATTGTTACATCTTCTCCTTGGATTGATCCTTTGATCATTATGTAGTGCCCTTCCTTGTGTCTTAAAGTGTTCTTCATCTTAAAGTCTATTTTGTCTGATAGGAGTAATGCTACTCCAGCGTTCTGTTGATGCCCATTTGCATAGAATATTTTCTTACATCCTCTCACTTTCAATTTGTATGTGTCTCTAGACGTGAAGTGGGTCTCTTGAAGACAGCATATATATGGGTCTTGTTTTTGTATCCATTCGGCTAGTCTGTGTCTTTTGGTTGGGGCATTCAGTCCATTAACATTTAAGGTAATTACTGATATATATGTTCTTATTGCCATTGTATTAACTGTTTGGGGTTTTTGTTGCTCTTTTTTTTTTACCCTGAAGTTTTGATATAGGAGTCTATATACAAATGAGATTGTTTTAAGTTGTTGCTTTCTTAATTGCATGTGCGTCTCCAGTGACCCACATTTGTGCTCTCTTCTCACGATTTCTGATTTTGGTAGGATAATTGTGCATGGATGATTTAGTATCTTTACTGTATATATGCCTTTCCTGGTGAACCTTGTCATTTGTGGTGTTTTTGTTTCTGGTTGTGGGCTTTTCTTTTCTGCCTAGAGAAGTTCCTTTAAGATTTGTTGTAAAGCTGGTTTAGTGTTGCAGAAATCTCTTAGCTTTTGCTTATCTATAAAGGTTTTGATCTCTCCTTCAAATCTGAATGAGAGCCTTGCAGGGTAAAGCAATCTTGGTTGGAAGTTTTTCCCTTTCATCACATTAAGTATATCATGCCACTCCCTTCTGGTCTGCAGAGTTTGAGCTGAAAAATCTGCTGATAACCTTATTGGGGTTCGCTTGTATGTCATTTGTTTCTTTTCCCTAGCTGCTTTCAAAATTTTCTCTGTCTTTAATTTTGGTCATTTTGATCAATATGTGTCTCAGGGTGTTCCTCCTCAGGTTTATTTTATATGGTACTCATTGCACTTCCTGAATTTGACTGAGTGGTTCCTTTCCCATATTAGGGAAGTTTTCGGCTATTATCTCTTCAAATATTTTTTCTGTCCCCTTCTCTCTCTCTTCTCCCTCTGGCACCCCTATAATACGGATGTTGGTGCGTTTAACATTATCCCAGAGTTCTCTGAGATTCAGCTCATTTCCTTTCAATCTTTTATCTCTTTTCTCTCCCGCATTAGTGATTTCCACTAATCTGTCCTCCACCTCGCTGATTCGTTCTTCTGCCTCCTGTATTCTACTGTTGGCTGCTTCTAATGAATTTTTTATTTCAGTTATTGTATTTTTCATCTCTTCTTGTTTAATTTTTACAGCTTGTATTTCTCTGCTCAGTGTTTCCTGTAAATTATCAATCTTTGCCTCCAGTTTATTTCCAATGCCTTGCATCATCTTTAGCATCAGTCTGAAGTCTCTTTCTGGGAGGCTGATAATCTCCTCATCACTGAGCTATTTTTCTGGGCTTTTCTTTTTCTCCCTTATCTGAGTTATAGTTTTCTGTCTTTTCATTTTTATAGGTTTTTGGTGTGGTGACCTTTTTGCAGAGAATAGAGTTGTAGCCTCTCTTAGTTCTGGCATTTGCCTCCCCTGTGGCTAAAGTTGGTATGAAGGGGGCTTGCTGTAGGCTTCCCGATGGGAGGGACTGATTGATGCCTGCCCACTGGTAGGTGGGGTTGATTCCTATCCCTCTGGTGGGTGGGGCTTTGTCTCTGGATGAGATTAGAGGCTGGCTGTGTGCCTGAGGGGTCTTTAGGCAGCCTTTTTACTGACGGGTGGGGCTGTGATCCCACCTGGATTATTGCTTGGCCTGGGGCTTCTCAGTGCTGATGGGAGGGACCAGATTTTCCCGAAAATGGCCACCTCCAGAGAAGTGCAGGCTGATTAATGTTCCTGAGAGCTTCACCTCCAATGCCCTTCCCCCACAACAAGGCACAGTCACCCCTATTTTCCCAGGAGATCCTCCAAGAATTGCAGTCAGGTTCCACCCGGATTCCTATGGAGACTTCTTTGCCCTAGGACCCAGTGCACGTGAAAGGCTGTGTGTGCTTTTCAAGAATGGGGTCTCTGTTTCCCGCAGTCCCGTGGAGCTCCTGTGCACAAGCCCTGCTGGCCTTCAATGCCAGATGCTCCGGGGGCTCTTTCTCTCTGTGCCTGATCCCCAGGCGTGGGTTTTGACGTGGGGCTCAGAACTCTCAGTCCTGTAGCTGAGCCTTGTGATGCAGTTACGTTCCAGTCTGTGGGGCTTCCCACCCGGGAGGTATGGGGTTGCTTCTATTGCGTAATCGCCCCTCCTACCTCTTGATGTGGTCTCCTCTGTCTTCTGGAGTAGAATGTCTTTTTTGGAAGTTTCCAGTCCATTTGGTTGAAGGCTGCTTAGCATTTGGTTGTAGCTTTGTTGTTTTTTGGGAGAGAAGTTTAGCTCCAGTCCTTCTATTCCGCCATCTTAATCCAATCTCCGCCAGTAACTTTAAATTTGACTGCTGTTATTGCAGACAAAATAGATGCATAGCTTTTTTTTTTAATTAAGCTAATTTTTAAATTTTGGAATGTTTGGACCTTAAAGTATAGATCCAGCCTCAGTCTGAACACCTTGAATGACATGGAGCTTAGTACTTCCCAAGGTAGGTATTAGTGAACTGCTCTTACTGTTTAAAATTACAAAATTCTTTCTATGTTGATGAGAAAATCTTTTGCATTTGGTGTGTACTTGTTTCTCCTATGGAATCATGCAAAACAAGTCACATATTTGAAATAGCAGTGCTGTCTCTTTTAGCTCTGTATCCATTCTTCTTGACCCCAATTAAATGTTACTCACCCAGCATTTTAATCTGCCCTATGGTCTATCTCTGGGTTGTCTACACCATTGAAAGTTGGTGTGAGTTCTAGAATGGAAATGAATTTCAGTGCTCTTCTAGGTAAAACACAAACCAAACTGACTTGTGAGTGTAAGAAATTGGTTTAGCACAGAAAGAGGGGAGAAAGAAACTAGCAGGGGATACATGCAAAAGGCGGCAATCATGATTTATTGGAGAATTTGGCTCCTGGGCGAGGTTCCGTGACTCTCAGCATGGAGTCATGGAAGTCACGCCCGGGTTGGGAGCGCGGGGGTTTTTAAGCCTTGTTGGTTCCAGGTCTGGATCTGGGTAGTGCCTTTGCCAAATTAGGCAAGGTACCACCATGTCCCTAGGTGATTGGTCAGATAGGCGTTTGGGGGCTTTCCGGGTAGGTGTGGCTTTGATCGTCCGTTGGTGCAGGTGGGGCTGGCGGCCTATCTTCCCGCGCAGGCTTGTCCGTTCCTCATGGGGTCTGTTGATATGAGGGGTCTCTTTGCCATTTTGGGGGCCGCTACCTGTCCCCGCCGGCCTAACAGTAAGCAGTTGCCTTTATGGGGTAATGTATTTTCTTACCTGTTCCAAAATATATCTCCCACCAGACAGTACAACTCGCACATCACTTTTTTGGTTCAATTTTCTTAGTAAAATGCAAACATATAATGCAGGTTGGCCACCATTTTCTCCTATTAATACCATAGCATAGATTAGTCCATCAGATTGTAGCCATCTAGCAAGTGAGACACGAGACATGATGAGAGGGGTTCGAATGGGAGAAATGACACAGAAATGCTGGAAAGGTAGGCTAGGCCTTTAGCAGAAATGTAGGGAGAGGAGCAGTACCCTGGAAATGAACCTTATTACCTCCTTTGTAAGTTTTCTCTTAATTAATAGGGCAGAGTAAAATTTTAAATTGTTTGCTCAAAAGAGTAGATATCATTATTCCATTTCAAAGCTAAATAGAATCACTCAAGTAATTTCTGTTTGGGATCATCTACATGACTACATTTCCGTCTTAACTGCTGGCAAATTCTTACTTGTCCTTCAGAAGACATACGTCACAGGAGATATTTTTGAACCCTGTTCTTATTCCATCCCAGCTAATTAGTAACACTCTTTTATGCCTTTCTGTCTCTAAGGCATAATTTTTTGTTGTACCATTTCACTATATTGTATTGAATTATTTTGTCTGCCTAACTAGACTCTGATTCCTTGAAGACCTAGACTATACTTCATTTTTTCCTGTATTTCCAGTCCCCGGATAGTGCTTGTCAGTGATTGGCATATAGTAAGTGTATGTTAAATGCTTGTTGAATAACGTATCACAGGTAAAATATCTCTTGAAAACATTTGTAAAAGCATTAGTGTCATTAGACATGTATTAGGCAAGAGCTGGAAAGTAGAAAACAAAGGTGAGTAATAAGATAATCAAGTCTGTGGGGCAGGGGACAGTCATCTGAACATATTCTTACACAGTAAAATTAATAATACAAGTACTTCAGTTTTTAGTTTGTGTTTTAAAGTCATAATGTAATACATGCATGCATAAGACAAAAAAATCATGTGTTCTTGAAATCTCTCAAATAACCAAAATGTAGGCCTTTGGAAGCTCAAATGTAATGGATTAAGGGGAGGTGACATTTAGTTTTGACTCCCTCATAGGACTCTGGTGCATTGCTATGCATTTTGTAAGTAGTTAAATGTTTGTTTCTTGGCTGACTTACCTTGAGGAGAGGTTTGGACCTACTAAAAGGAAAAAATTTCTTCTTTGGAAAGGAGATTTAATACTATATCCACGCTATTAAGGAAGGTAAGGTGTTCCTGTGTCTTCCTAAGCATGAGAAAAATCGCCATTGGTTATGTGTCAGTTGGGCAGAGTCTAAGTTTGGAAAGATGGGCTAAGCCAGATGTCCTCTCTGGAGAACTCTCTTCGGACAAGATTTGTTCCTAGAAAGTATTTTGTTAATAAATTAATTCATTTTCTATTGTAGCTATATGGCTTTGAAAAATCCCAGGACAGATTGTCATTCTTTTTCCTTCGCTATCATGGGCTACTTTTGACTATTTGCCTTTTATTTATTCTTTTTTTAGGAACTTAAATTCCAAGATGGAAAGGAGTCAGAGCTGCAATGACACCGGTCAGGACAGAGCAAAGAGCCGACTCAGAGCAGCCCCAACCAGCAAAGCGAAGGTAAACCTCAGACTCGGACTTCTGAGGCTCTCTGGTCTCATCTCATAACCTCTTGCACATGGCCATGAAAGAGGCTATTCCAGATGAGAAGAGGCAGAGTGGGTCCTAGGCTTACTAATTATGTGGGAGAATTTTACAGATGGATGTGCAGGAAGAGGGTGTGAATTAGTAACCAGACGGGTGGAATGAGGGCCTCTAGAAGAACTGTCTTAAAAGTTCTAGAGGAGTTTTTTCCCCTCAAGATTTTCAGTTTCATTGTTTCAAGTGTGTGGGAATTTCTGCAAATGGTGGGTGCATTCTGGGTTAGGGATTTTCCACATTTGTTCGGCTCACCTCACCCTTTGTCTCTTTTCTTACCCTTCTCCCTATCTCTCTACCATCACGAATGAATTATGAAGGGAAAAAAATATATGTATATGCAATTTTTAAAATCTTGCAGGTCACAACCATAACCCCAGCCTCCAACCCCATCATTGGTGTCCTCTTGTCCACCCAAAACAACCGCTGCCTCTCTGCCCCTGACTTAACCGTTGAAAAGCGTCTACCCTTCAGCTCCCTTTCATCCTTGACTTCCCTGCATAAGCCAGAGCGCTCCATCAGCCCTGAGAGCAATGACAGCATCTCCGAAGAACTAAATCATTTCAAGCCCATTGTCTGCTCACCATGTACTCCTCCCAAGAGACTCCCTGATGGCCGAGTGCTGAGTCCCCTCATCATCAAGTCTACGCCTCGAAACCTAAACAGAAGCCTGCAGAAGCAGACTTCTTATGAGGCTAGTCCACGGATCCTCAAAAAGTGGGAACAGATCTTTCAGGAGCGGCAGATCAAAAAGACCCTTTCGAAAGCCACCCTCACCTCCCTGGCTCCAGAAACAGGGGAAGACTTGCTGGTCCCTGAAGTTACCCGTCCCAGCAAGGAGCAGTCACTTCTGGCTCTAAATTCAAGACTGTCCAGTGGGCAGGTACTCTCTGAGTATACAGGACCCACACCCACTGACCTTGATTATTTCCCCTCTGTTAGCCACCAGACGCAAGCAGAGCAGGGCGGTGACGATAAAAGGAGCACTGAGAGCCTGTTGGAAACCTGCTGTTCTTCAGAACTCAAAGCGGGAGCCAGTGGGACTTCTTTGGAGAGAGAGCAGTTTGAAGGGTCAGGGTCATCCCCAGATGCCAAGATGGATAAAAACTGTGTAACAACAACTATGAAAATCTCAGCAGTTAATTCAGTGCTACCAAAAAACACTGTTTTGGGCGGGGTCCTCAAAGCAAAGAGACAGCTGAAGACAGGGCATCACTTTGATCTGCCCAACGGGGCTCTGACAGACGGCCCGGCTGAGGAGCCTCTTCCTTCCTTGCGTCGGGGCCGCAAGAGACGCTGCAAAACCAAGCACTTGGAACAGAATGGCTCCTTTAAGAAACTGCGGCAAAGCAGTGGTGAGATGGGTCTGGCCCCCGCAGACCCAGTACTGCGAGAGATGGAGCAGAAATTGCAGCAAGAGGAAGAGGACCGGCAGTTGGCTCTGCAGTTGCAGCGCATGTTTGACAATGAGCGGCGGACCGTGAGTCGGCGAAAAGGAAGCGTGGATCAGTATCTCCTGCGGTCCAGCAATGTGGCCGGGGCAAAGTAGCACCTGAGGAACAGTGTTACCTATTTTTCAGAGTTCTTGGGGGTCGGTCATTTACCCCAAAAAGCAAAGTGTTCTCACTTTGGGTTTCTTTTAATGGCAAGATACTGTCTAGTATGATTGTGAGAAGTTCCAGGGCCTTCGTAGTATATATTCAAGGGAACTGCATCTCTGCCTCCCTGTGACCCAGGCCAGAAGCACTCCTCACCCCCAATGACCCACCTCGTAGAGCTTCTGGGCCAAATCTGTGTGGAACAAAATTCAGGAGCACAGTGGCCAGGGTTAGACATGGTAGAGGGAAAAGGGGATACCTTCTTCAACTGAGAGACCTCCTGACCTCCTCAGCAGGTGTTGTTTTAAATCAGCCTTGCAGATAAGAATTAGTTCCATCTTTTTTTCAAAGAAGTGGAACAGTGTGCTTCTTTGGCAGATCCAAAAAGATTATGTTCCCCCTTACCTTGCCACAAGTAAACACGCCTAATGAAATCAGTTTTTATGCTTCTACAAAAGTTAATTTACATTCCTTGTTTAAAAAATAACATTTGATTAATGCTGTATAGTTGACAGACCACACTGGCAGTCACTGTTTAACTTGGCCTTCTTAGGGGACCTGACATGTAAGCGGTACTGGCCCCGTTTTTAGATGATGAAACTGCAGTGCAGATGTTGAGGTTCACTCAACTACTAAGTGGCACAGCCCAGACTGACTGCTGGGTCTCCCAACAACAAATCCCATGGATTTTCCGCACTTAAAGATGTTGCCATAATGGACGGCAATCCAAGGGCATGCTAGGGGAGCCTAGGGAAAGCTGCTGGGCTTTGAATATTGATTGTGCAAAATCCACATGCAGATAATTGAGACTGACTGGAAATGCACATAGACTGTGCAGTTGTCCCCACCCCTCCAGTTTACAGCCTTCTGTTTTCCTGGGGACCCACTCTGTGAGCTAAAGTACAGTTAGACTTCGTTATTACTCTACACGTGGCCAAGGGTTATCTGCAATGTTGATCTAAAATCCAAAAAATTGCCCACAAGTCAGGCAAGAAGAATACTGAAACTCCATGCTTTGGAAACAAGGTATCTAGCTGGATGCAGCTGGTAAATTCAGTCCCATGGACCTTTGGGGTTTATTTTCCTTAGCAGCTGACACCATGTGTCTTTTGCATCTCTGGTGGTGCTTGGTGCTTCTGCCCATCTGGGCTCCTCGAGAGTAGGGATTAAGATACAATTTTTAGGGAATCTCAGGTGGGCTGGCATTCCCTGTGCACATTTGAGCTGTTACTCTAAAGTCACCTGACTGACATTTTAACAAACCTTTCAGGCCTTCCCTATCCCAGTATATGTTGTCCTCCTAAGGTGGCCTCAGCCCTATACTGCATAGTTTTTCCAGTGATGTTGCCATTGATGAAAACATGTCTGGAGCTGTCCTCAAAGTCTGGAAACCTCTAGACTGCTAACGTTTGAACTGGAAGGATGTTGGTGGTCATCTCTCCCAACTCCCTCCTCTTCCTGAGGCAGAGACCATGATCCAGAACCGCGACTCGCTTACCAAGGTCACAAAGAATTTACTGTACCACCGACTTCTGATTCTTCTCAGGAGATTTGCCTCTCGAGCAAATCTTTACTCTTTGGGGTTACAGGAAAGAGAAATTTCAGTTTGTAATTAGAAGGTATTTGCAAGTCCTTGGAAGAGAAGGCAGGTTATCAAGAGGGTTTGGAGTCATAAATGAGGTGCAGCTGTAAAGCAGTCAGAACCGTTTTCTTGGGCAGCTTATAAACAGTCCCACAGAGGAGTTCCAGGGATGTCTTAAGCGTTTTGGTCGTCACTGAGATACATGGAACCTCCTTGGTGACTACTTTGGTGGGGAGTGACACTCACCTGAATGTATGCGTTCTGTGTTGTGTGTGTCTGCGTGTGCACACATGTAGGTGTGTGTTTAGAAAACAGACATCGATCTCATTACTTTATACTCATACCACTTCAGTTTTAGGTCCTACCAGCAACATATGTCCTCCAAAGGCGGGCATATTGGTGCCCAGGATAGAAGAGCTGGCACTGGTCTGTAGAGGACACGAAGCCCTTAGAGAAGACATCAGTTACTGCCATTTCATGGAGTTCCTTTTCGATCTTAGTAAATATGATTGACTGGAAGGCTAGTCTCATTGGTGGTAGCAAAGACACTTATTTTTCCACTTGGTACCTTTTTCTATATCTCTAGAAATTTGAAAAACACGTTTCAGTTGGAACTGATTTTTGTTTTTGCAAAAAAGATAAATATTTTTAATAGAAAAGATATATATATTTTAAATATTTCCCCAAAGTAATAATACGTTCATTTAAAGAAATTGCTTAGTAGTAGCAACAAGTTTTAGCACCAGGTGCAGAGTGAACGTTTCTTGTTCAGTGGATATTCCAAACGCTGGATCCAGCTTACTGAGCACCTACTGTGGAGCCTTGAATGGTCTTGACGGTTGTTTCCAGACTTCCAGCTGAGCAGCAGTCCTTTAAATACACCCAAAGTAGGTTAAGTTAGGGAGGGAGGAGTCTTAATCTTTGATCTGCTCAGCTTTGGTAGAGGGTAAAACCACTATGGTATTATCTGTATTTTAAGATGCTTCCCATACTTAACAACTAAAATCTGAACAGTTTTTCGTTCTGAAAAATTTCCCTCTCGTTGCTTAGTTGGAAAGTTGACCACAAATGGAGTTGTTGACATGAATTCTTTGGAGAAAAAGATAAGGAAGGAAAACAGAATGATGGGGAAGATTTGTGAACTAGAATGAAAGATACACTATTTCACAAAATATTTCATGCAAATCGTTGGAATCCGATTCACCTTAGAAATCTCTCATGTCCGAGTTCCCACTGTGGTGCAATGGGATCCGCGGCCTCTTAGGAAGGCTGAGATGCAGGTTCAATCCCCAGCCTGGCACAGTGGGTTAAGGATCCATCACTGTTGCACCTGTGGCTTAGGTAGCAACTGCGACTCAGATCAGATCCTTGGCCTGGGAATTCCATATGCCACAGGGTGCCCCCCCTCGTCCCCAAAGAGTTGGAAAGAAAATTTCCCATGTCCTGCTAACTCTGTTCTTTCTGTATATGCATTGTGTTTTTTGTTTTTTCTCATTAAAGGGGAAGTTGTGAGAGGTTGAGGATGGAGGTCATTCGAATGGGAAATCCAAGAAACGCGCTGCCCCGTGAGAAGGGGAAAGGTACTTTGGAAACATGTTCGTGACCTGTTGATTGTATCATGCTGGAGGAAGTCATCCGGGCCTGTTGGGTTGGTGTCAAATTTAGGGATTATACCTCTGGCCCCTTTTATAGAATTGTTTTTAGAAGGTTAATTCTTCTTGATTGAGGCTTCCCCAAGAAAAGCTTTTGTAAGTGGCTTCATTTATTCTTTTAAATTTAATTTCAAAATTTTTGCCTGGAGGAAGCACTGGTGATGAATGCCTTTTGTGTTTTTTGTTCACTTTCTTTTAAGGAAAAATGCTCTTAAGAGTTTAAAGCTGCTTACTTAATTGCTATGTGATTATAAACTGACAAACTAAGATAGAAAGTTGTCAGTGTGCTTGACTGGTGAAGCCGATGACCGAAAGCTGTGCTGTTCATCCTTTTTGTTCGATCTGACAGATATTTCCTGAGGTTTGAACTTGTGCCAGCCCTGTGCTGGGTCATGGATAGAGATAGAGCAGGAAAGGACAGTCCCAGCTCTTGATGAGCAGAGTGTCTATTGGGTTGTATTTAAATGTGTGTATGGCTGGAGAGTTTATGAAAAGCCAAGCTACAGTGATGGTCTTCGGTGGCCCATTCAGGGTCCTGTCTGGCCCCCTTGAACGTTTTAGAAAGCCCCATCAGTGTTTGTGAATTCGATTGCAACACTGCTTTCCATTAGGTAATTTTTCTCCTTCTGTGACTATGAGGACAGTAGCATCCCTCTGTCCTGACACAAAGCCCTAAGAAATGAGGCAGGCTGTAGGCACTGCCGTGGGCAGAGGTGGCTCATGTCTCAACCCGCAGCCTCCTAATGTCTTCCCTGACCAGACCTCTTATCACAGCTGATTGCTTTCCTTTTTCCTGCGTGGCTTTCCATTGAGATGGAAGGGCAGCCAGTGAGGAAGGGAAGGAAAATAAAGGCTGGATCATAACCATGAATATATTCTACAGCTGGAATGGGCATGGAAATCTTCCAAGTCAGAGTTTCCCCCGGACACCCCTCTTCTCTTTCTAAAGAAATGCGGAACTTGAGGTTCAGTGCCCTGTGTCATATTTTGTACTGCAGTTTTTTGTAGTTGTTTTTTAACTCTAGGGTCTGAATGAATAGTCCTTAAGTTACACACAAAATTTGCTAATGAGGGGGACGTCCAAATGATTTAGGAGGCTTTTTGTTCTATACAGCTTTTTCTTCCGTTAAGAATTAAAACGTACCCAGATCCCCTAAATACACACCCAGAGAGGGAAAAACCCCGTGAGAGCAATGTGAATGTGAATTTTGGGAAATGACATATTTTGATTGGAAAACTGTCGTTTTAACTATGAGAGATTAAAACACAGCCAGCACTTCATTTGTCTTTGAAAATCAAGAACTCCTTAGGGACTTAAATTTTTTCTCAGCCAGCCTTTTCCTCATCATTCCACAAATTGGTCTCTTGTCCTGGACTTTAGAAGTGGGTATAGATGCTTATAAATTCATGTGACTCAATGAGAAAGCAGGTCTGCTTTTTTTTTTTTTTTTTAAAGGGTTGGGATTCCAGGAAGAGAGGCTGCTGACTAGCCTTTCCTCCAAAGATAATCCAGAAATGCATCTTTACATGATTGTTATCCACAGTAGCTTTTTAAAGAAGATTGTTCTACAGAAAAGAGACTACGATACATATAGAAGTCACCAGTTTAGAAATTGGTTAAACTGGATGAAGGAAAAGTGCCAAGACTTGAATGTGCACATTGTTCTATGCATTATCAGTATTTTTTCCTAAGAAAAATATTTACACACTTGGCTTTGTGAGTAAATCCTTCCTTATTGCCTTGTCTCAGTAGGTGTGGGAGGCAACCTCAGACTTGGGGCAGGCTCCCTTTTTGTCTTTTCTGGTGTCTTAAATCAAGAACTAGTTGGACAAAGCCAAGGTAAGGCCAAGTTTGTTCCTTTCCCTTTCCTCTCATTTACTAAGGGGTGAAAACAGGCAGTGCACTCCTTGAAGATCAAGCCATGAGACCTCAAGGGCAGCTCTTGGGCCCTGGTTTCAGATGGCACCAGATCCTCCCTCGTTAGCCCTGCCCCCTCCAAGCTTTGCCACCAGTGGGTTCAACCCTTAACCTCCAGCAGAACTCTTAAGTCCTGATGAGAGAATGGATAACTGTGGATGGGAAAAATGATTATCTGCAGTGCCAGTAATGGCTGTGTGTGTGTGTGTGTGTGCATGGGCGTGTGCACGCATGCACACCTGATGCACCATTTACTCCCAGCTCTTCATATAAACACAGTTGTCCTTAGGGCCTTATCCCCTCCCACCTAGAAGTAGAAAATAGGTTGAATTTTGGTTTTATTAACTCTGCTTTCTGTAGTAAAGTGGAGAGGGGCCTCAATCCTTGGGACTTATTGCTGGCTGCCTCCCCTCCAACTCATCATAAAGAGCATTTTGACCAAGGGGCCCTGCAATGGGGTAAGCGCCATCACGGATGCTCCTGCCAACAAGAAATCAAATGTGATGATATGTACCCGAGTGCATTCTTCCTCGCACGTCTGCCAGCTGAGGAGAGGCCCGAGGTGAGAACGTAGTAAAGCAAACCCATGTGTGTCATGTTCCCAGTCTGTGTCTCGCCTCTGGAGAGCAGTCTGAGACAAATCTGAGGTGAACTGAGACTATGTGTGTGGCATTTTGGTGCTCTTCGCTCTGGGAGATGCCTGTGTTGGAATGTCTTGTTTTGGCCTTCAGATGGCAGAAATGAAGTGGGCTGGGGTTTCCAGGGGGTATGACAACATCTTTTGAGTTCTAAGTTGTTTCTAGTTTCTGTTATTCTTGTATTCAACCATTCTTACTCCTGATTGAAGGCACCAAAAAAAGACTACGAGTAAAGACCAAGTATGCAGGGTTGACACTGCCCTTGCACAGTGGGGCTGTTCTCAGAACATCTGATTTTTAAAAATATTCTCTTCTGGAACTGTTGTTCAGGAATTCAAAACCTATGTCAGTTTCTCCTCCAACAAAGAACGAGTGTATCCATGTTCCACCTAAACGTAAACAGTCTGAAGGATTGAGGTAAGATTCCATGCCATACACGGTAAACCAGTTCTTGAGAGACCTTTGAAACCACCTGGCCGAACCTCTTGCAGAATGATTTGGAAGTAATAATGCAGCTAGTTGGAGGTAGGAGCCCCTAAAGTAAGAGAAAATGGTTTATATGCCACAGTCATTAATTACAACCTGGCGTGGTGAAGCAGGTGGCCCTCACTGACAGGGGGAACTTTGGCCCTCGTGTAGCCTGGAAGCTGGAGCCTCTGACTCCAAAACTACTGACTGCTTTTCCTGCTGCCCTGGCCCAAATCAAGCTCAGGGTGGTTTAGTTCACTGGCTGTTTTAGTCCACTGGCTTTGGGTTACCAGTATGGTTCAAGGTGCTTTTGGGGTTGGATCTCCTCCTCCTGGACTGGGTCTGTGGGGTGGGAGGTAGCCTGGGTTAGCAAGGATGACGAGGCACACGCTGCACCTAAGTTATTCTGTGGCCACTTCTGACTCTCCTTGGGTGTTCACTGGACTTTTGGATAAGTGACATGGGAAATCGGATGGGCCTACCTAATTCCGGAGAATTGGTGGTGGGAGAAACAATTTCTTCTGGTTTTTCCTTTTGTTAGAAGGTTGGAGAAGGCTCATAAGAGTGGCAGCCGCCTTTGCATCTGCTGTGGAGAAGGAAGGGGGCTCTGGGTGGGGGCCAGCCCTGGGGCGTGAAGTTTCTTGTGACAGCTAAGATGTGCGGGAGAGAGTAAGTGGCCATGTTGGCAACGGTAGGGGAGTGGGTGGTGGCCACCATCAGAAAGGCCTCCTTGATTAGTTCTAAATTCTCATTCAACAAATCTAGCCTAAGGCTTTATTCACTGAAATGAGAACTACATATTTCTTTAGAAGCACAAAATTCTGTAAATCAAGCAACTGAAATTTACTCCAGAGTTCAAAGTATGTTTTATTTTTTGGTTGCACCCAAGGGCATGTGGAAGTTTCCAGGCAAGGTATCAAACCTGAGCTGCAACTGCAACCTCCACCACAGCTGTGGCAACACCCGATCCTTAACCTGCTGCACCAGAGGTGAACTCTCAAAGTGTATTTTTAACACCAGAAGGACGCATAGAGATTGAAAACCCCAGTGATGCCGGCCTACACCACAGCCACAGCAACTCGGGATCTGAGCTGTGTCTGCAACCTATACCACAGCTCACGGTCAACACCGGATCCTTAACCTCCTGAGTGAGGCCAGGGATCGAACCCACATCCTCATGAATGCTAGTTGGGTTTGTTAACTGCTGAGCCATGATGGTAACTCCTGCTTTTTCTTGATAGAAACATGGTTTAAAAGAAATGCCCAGGCAGTGTCTGTGTAAAGATGCTCAGCACTGGCTTATAGCTGTCTTAGCCACCGCCGTGTGTAAGGTATATGATTCCATTAGAGAACTAGTTCCTGTTCCTCCCAGCACATTCATTCTATAAATGAATGAGGGCTTCCTGGATCCAGGCTCTAGGCTGAGCACCAGAGGTATATTCTTGGTACCATATGGCATGGTGCCATTGAGGTCACACTGGGTCACAAAGACAAGCACAGTTTAGTTTGGGAGGAGAGTTCAAGGACATAGCTGAGGCTGAAAGGATGAATAAGAAACATTAGCTGCCACGTGGTCATACTTGGGTCTTCCTAGATATACTAAGCAGAGCCCTGGTAGCTTTCTGGCAGCTTCCTTCTGGGGAATTCTACATTGACATCATTTGTTTATAGCTGAGGGAAAGGGGGCCAGCACTCTTTGTCTCTGTAAACAACCTCCAAAAGCTAACAAGCAGGAACACAAACTGATCCTGGCAGCCTGGGACTCCAGGTAAGATGATAAAGTGTAAAAAGCTTCATTAGATACCTAAGGTTAATTTCAAGTATAAAGAGGGAAAGCAGTTCTGCTAGTAGAAGTCTGCTGAGAAAGGCTCAATAAAGGCAGAGTCTAGGAGAGGCCTCCCGTTTATTCCAACAGTGGCCAACGTGGCAGGTCCAGCCTCTTCAGGGTAGCCTCACGTCGGTGAGGGGCTGCCTCGCTGGACAGAGGGCAGATATACTGGGCCAAATAGCAGAGTTGGGACAACTGAGGGACTCAGGCAGATGCTGAACCCAATGGCTAGAGCTGTTCAGTGGTTTCCCCAGCAAAGGAAGGGGCAACCTTTGGAGAGAACTAGGTGTGCAGGTAGGAGCTGAATGATCTGTCCGGGAGTTTAAGAGGCTTCCTGCCTGGCGGCTGGGATAGGACGCTGTCAGGATCTTTCCAGGCCTGAGAGCCTCTGGTTGGAGTGCTCCAGATCTCCAGACTGTGAACCCAGGGAGGGTTACAGTGTGAATGTTGGGGTGGATGCTCCTTCTGAACACTAGGCAATGGGTGGTTTTGGACTCGGGAGAGGGGAAGTCGGCAACATGCCCCTGGACGTGAGCGCCGCTGAGGACAGCAGTGTGGTGCCCGGCTCTGTCCAGGTGTCTGTGCGAATGAGGGAGATGTAACTGACTGACTTTGTAACCTGACGTGTATAGGGCTGTTTATGTGATTGTCTGGCCTTGAATGGATCTGGTAGTGACCACAGCTTGGTGTAAATATGTAACTGGCCACAGTATGAGACTGGTTGAGTATGATAACATGCAAACACTTCTGTCCTCATAGTTTCACACTGGAAAGAGAGCACATACTGCACCATGCTTCCGTCACACCTGTGGCTATAAGACTATGTATTTCTACAATCACCTTAATTGCAACTAGGTTGTAGGAGTTTGTACCTTGCTGAGGATCCTTAATCCTTATGCTGCTGCTTCCTGGACACCAGGAGCTGCAGGCCCGCTTTCCCAAGTCTGAATTGGAGGCACCTCCGGGAGTGGAGTCTGAGGAGCAAGCATTGCCCAAGTGAGTACGTCACACCTAGCATCCATCCGCAAATGCACATCCCTGGAATTCAGTCCCAGTGGTCCTTTGACCCTCCTCTGTTACAGGTACTGAGTGCTACGGACTCACAAGAATGGGCCAGCCTCACAGGCTGCCTTGGCCAGAACAAGCTTACTCAGCTCTGGTCCTGGTTGACCTCGCAGATTTAGAGCCACATCCCACTGGGTTTGCAGGTGGGACTTCAGTTTATGTCCTGGATTAGAAGAGCTTGGGAAACTCCACATCAATCCTCCCCTCAGCTTGTCCCAATTTTGTGGCCATAACCATCGAAATAAGGAAATTCCCAATCCTTTCTGCTTCCCATTTGCCCTCACAATGGGAAAAGATGTCCATCAGAAAAAAAGCACCATTTCAGGGTCCCAGAGGCCTCAGTTTTGCATCCTCCCCTGCCCGCCCCATGCACCCACCGCCCCTGGCTTGGCTAAGTCTGTTCACTTTTGTGAGGCTCCATATGTCTTTCATCTCCCCCATTTTCTGTCCAGCACTTACCCTGGCCTCTGCTGGATACATGGAACCCAGGCAGGTTCCCCATAGGATCCTGGGATGCACATCAGCTGGGATTTCTTTCCCCAGTGCAACGCCCTAGCCCAGGCTCCAAAAAGGGAACCAGGGCTGCCTCGCTGTATGCACCCAGAGACTTTATTGCTGCTGGGCCAGGCACCAGTTCCTGCCTGGCCCCAGGAAGGGAGGTCCTGATGGCTCCCTACCCCCTACAGCCACACTGGTCCCAAGGAGCAGTCAAAGGGGTGGAGCCCCAGGCAGGGTATGGGCCACAGGCCGGGTGGTGCCTATGGCCTTGTGTGCAGAACTAGCCTTTTGAGTCACTGGCCGTGGGCTCCTGGTAGAACTCGTCCATAAACTCGAGGAAGTGGCCAAACTTAGGCTGGCCCACGCTTAGTACAGGGCGGCCCTGGGGTGGCACTGTGGCCCTGAGCACGGTACGCAGCGAGGTACGCACCAGCCGCCGGTAGCGAGCACGGAACTCCTTCAGCAGCCGCTTGGCCTCCAGGTACTGCTTCTGGTTCATCAGCCGCTGCTCTCTCCGTTGCTGCAAGACAGCTCCTACAGGGAGAGAAGCCAGGAAGGGCACCGTGGTTGCCCTGGGTCCCCCTAACCCCAAGCAGCAGGGACTGGGTCCATCCAGAGTCCTCCAGAAGGTGGGATGGGCTGGGGAGAGGAAGAGACGGGCCTGCAAACCCTCTCCCTCGCTTAGGCTGTGAAGCCTGAGGAATCCCTCCCGAGTCCATCTCCAGCCGTAGTTCTGGCTGATAACATGTGGGACTTGAGGCAACTCACTACTTGACTTAAACCTCAGTGTCTCCATCCGCACACGGGAAGGGGGAGGGGAGCTGCTCTCTAAGGGCCCTTCCTGCTCTGACACATGCCCTCAGCCTTATACCAGCAAGTGAGTCAACTGCTACATTTCAGGTCCTGGCCGCTAAGGACCGGGGGCCAGGGCTGTACCTAGCGGCGCCTCGGTAAGATTCCAGGGGTCCCGCATCCGAATAAGGATGTCATCTAGCAGCTGGGCTCGAGTCTTCCGTGGAGGGGGGATAGGAATCCTCTGGGTCTGGCAGGAGGGAAGAGAGCAGAGTGTCATCCCAGTCAATGCTTAGTCTTCCGTGAGCTCACCTCTTCATATGGTCACAAAGACGGGAAAGAGAAACTTGGGGGCCCTGGGGGGAACCGAGCTCTTTGAAGGTCCCAAGGTGACAGCCACCTCTGTACTTGTCATGAGTCTTGGGGTGCTGTTCACACACACACACAGTGAGCAGGAGGTTTACCCGCTTCTCCTTGGGAACGTAGCATTTCTGAAGAGTGTCCAGCCTGGGCCTGCTGGAACGGTACAGGAGCGGGAGTTTCAACATGCGCTGTAAGGCCTGGGCATTCTTCTCGATCCCTAGGGCACAAAGGTAAGACTGAATTAGCGCACAGTCCCCTCCTCCTAGAGGCCTCCCCTCATTTCCTCATTCCCCATCGCGCAGCAGCCCTGAGTAAAAGGATGAGGAGCCCCAGAGGAAAACACCCCTCCCGCGCCCTGCCCTGATCGGTTGTGGCGCCAGGCGTTCCCTCATTGATTCAGTGAATGCTTGTTCCCCGTGTACACAGAGCCTGATGGAAGAAAGCGAAGGAGTTGGGGAAGAAACTGACCCCCCCCCCAGGGAACCCACTGACTGCAGGGAGCTCCAGTGATGAGACTGACACCCAAGGGAGCACAGCTGAGTGCCGGACCAAACTGTTAACACATCCATCTGAAGCAAGGGGTCAGAGAAGGTGCTGCCTCCCTTGTCTCAAACAGGATTTTGGATGTTCAGTTTGAGGTCTAACTGGGCGGGGGAGAAGCCCAGGAATCTGACCAGTCTGGGTGTTTGCTCATCAAACCCTTCCTGGAGAGACTTTTTCATCCAAAGCAGCTGAGTCCAGCCTTGCTGGAATCCCTGAACAGCTGTTACTCCCCAAAAACCCATGAAGACCGAAGCTCGGGGTTCTAATACATAGGTGTCCAAGCCAGGAGACCCTCAGGGGCCCTTTGACAGATGTTCAGATAACGGCAGCACCCTGGGCTGGAAAAGAGGCTTGGCCCCAGCCCCAGCTGTGCCCTGCCCTGCTCTGGGCCGTGGAGAAGACCCCTTGCCCGGAGCCATTCTCCTAACATACCTTTTGGCTCAATGAAGTCTGGGTCAGGCTCGGCTGTCAGCAGCTCCTCATAGCCATGGTACCTTCTAGGCAGCGAGGCAGACTGCTTCTGAGTCCTCCTGACCTCTCTGGGTGCTGTGGGGGGTGGACCTTGGTCTTTCTCCTTTCTTTCTGAATCATCCCTCTGGAAGATGGAGGAAGACAGCCCACTGACCTGTGCCCAAAAAGAAAAATTAAATGCATTCCACTGACAGTTCCAAGCTCTGTGTAGGTCCCCAAGCTGGATCCTGTTAAGGGCAAGAACCAAGATTAAGGTGAGGGGGAGCAGACATGAAAGTAGACAATGACCATATACTGTGATAAATGCTGTAATAGAAGGGAGCACCAGGTTCTGGGTGAACCCACAGAAAACCCTAACAAACCTGGGGGGCCAGGAAGCTTACTGGAGAGATTGATGCTTTAGCCTGAGCTGCATCTTGAGGAACCAGGAGAGCCATCCCCAGGCAGTGACTGGGGGTTGGGCTGCAGGTGATGAGAAAGGAGATCTGCTGCAGGCAGGGAACAGCGTGGACCAAGACGCAGCCAAGTGCACGTGAGGGAGGTAAGAACTGGTGTGGCTGGAGCAACAGGCAGGGCTCCAGTCAGTAAGGACTTTTAAACACTAAGCTGAGGGTGTTTATTTTGTCCTTGTGTTTTCTTTGTGACAAGCCATAGAGCATTTTAAAAGGGGTGAATGAGCATCATCCGAATTCCCATTTCCAGCCTTACCCGCATGGTGTTATTAGAAATGTCTTTATGAGGACGGTAGAATGCAGTTATACCCTGTATTAAAACTTACAGCTGATTAAGGAAGAAACAAAATTTTGGATAGACTTTATTTGTTATAGAAGACTGAATCAGTAATTTTGAAACTTACCACAAAGAAAAGCCAATGGTCAAATAGCTTCAGTAGTAAATTCAACCAAAAATTTCAAGAGGAATTAACACCAATTTTCATAAATTCTTCCAAAAGTAAAAGAAGGAATATTCTGAGCTCATTCTCTAAAGTCAGTATTACCATGAAACTCAAACTAGGGGACAACATCATAAAAAAGGAAAACTACAGACCTATGAATATAAACACAAAAATGCCCCCCAAATACTAACAAACCAAACCAGCAACATATAAAAAGAATTATATGCCATGACCAAATGGAATTTTTCCCAGGTATGCAAGGCTGGTCTAACATCTGGAAATCGATTAACATTACCATAACATTAGATAAAGGACAAAAACTGTAGAATCACAACAGACACAGAAGCATTTGGCAACATCTAATACTCAACAGACTAGGAATAGAAATTTCCTCAATTTGACAAAGGACATTTATGGAAAACCTATAATTAACATCGTAATTCTGAAAGACTGGTCTGTTAGGTAAAAGAGAAAAAGATTTTTTTTTCAATTATAACTCATGATTGACTGCATTGCTCTGGCTGCCAGGCAGCTCAGAATTGCATTTTGGCAATACACTCTGAACGTTGTAGCACACGATGTGCATGTTTCTGTGGCAGAATTAGCCTTGCACTTATTACGTCCTTTTCATCCAACTCATTTTTTTCATACTTGTCCGTTTACACTGTTTTGTTTCAAAAAGTGTCTGACATATAGTCCACAAAGATACTTTTATAGTGTATGAATTTCATGTCACTGTAAGTCATCTGTGGGACAAGTAAGAGATGGATGAATAAAGAGACGTTTATGGATAGATTACATCTTGGGAAGATGTGGCAGATTGGCGGGTAAACACTGGAAGCAGGAAGATAAGGAAGGGTAATGTTACAATAATAAAGTTCAAGGGGGCCCTGCCAACTCCTCTAGCCTTATAATTCCTTTCCTGATCTGTCTGTCACCTTTCTACTGTATTTACACTGAGCCATTCATGTTCCTGTATGTACTATTTTAATTTCCCTCCCTCTGGACTCTGCTTCATGCTGTTCACTTTGCCCAGAATGTCCCTGCTGCCCAGGTCTTCACCTTGTTAACTCCTACCCAGCCTGCAAAGTTCAGCTCCTCTGAACTGCTTCCACGAAGCCCTCCCTGTCTAGGGCAGAGGCACCCCTCGTCCTCTAGACTCCCAGCCCCTGGGTTTTCCTCAGTCTCAGCACTGACCGCAGGTGTTGTTCCTGTCCATCTCCCCCATTAGGCTGAGGACATCTGGCTGGCAGGACCATGTGTCTCATCTATCTGTGTTCTTAGGATTCGGACGCAGCACCAGATGTGACTTTAAACAGAGGCAGCAGGAAACCCAAGAAACTGGTAAGAACCAGTGCCCCAGCCAGAACCCAGATGTTGTCTGTGCCGCAGGACCATTACTCATCCCATGGGTGTCCCTGGCAGCAGCCTGGACCAGTGGATCTCCCAGAGGGGCTTGCAGCCCCTGCCAAGGGTGCTGCTTTCTGGTTTCCAGACCCTCCTTGTGCTTATTAGTTGCAGCTGCCTATGGTAGTCCAGTCATCTAAGGGCTGGACAGGAACCCATGGGGTACAGGAATGAGGGCCAAGTGGGTCCACGCACCTGGGTCAAGAAAATGGACTCCATGCTTTTGGTGTCCTCGTCTGACAGGCGGTCTGGGCTGAGGCGGCCAGGGGCATCGCTCTGGTGGGCTGTCTCTTCACTCTGCACAGTGGAGTCAGAGCAGATGGGAGGCAGTGGCACAAAGGTTCGGTGGGACAGGGAAAGGCCCTCCAGGCCCTCGATGGGCATCTCTCGCTCCACAGAACTGGGTTTACTGATGGGCAGCTCTTTAAAGAGCTCCGCCTCAGGCTCCAGCATCTCCTTTGAGGAATACTTGATTGTAGCCATGGGTGGATGATGGAGAATCAGAGGCTGCTTGGGTACCTTTGGGACTTCAGTTTTCACCTGTTGAGGGAGAAAGGGCTTAGCTGGTTTGCTTCCTCACCAGAATCTTTCCTCCTGGACATCACTGGCCGAGGGCCAACTGGTACAGTGATCAGAACACTGGGTGATGTCTCTCGGGGGGAGAGAGGGGACATTATGACACTGGGCGTCTATGACACGCCCCATCCATGAAATATTTACACCCCAAATTACCCAGTAAAGAAGTGCCCTCATTTTACAAATAAGGAAACTGGGGCTCAGAGAGGTAAAAGTGACTGCTCCAAGGTCACAGAGTTATTCAGTGGAAGAACCCAACCTGATTCCTGTCCCGGACTTCAGGCTTCATTCTGCATCCTTGACCCTGAGACTCTGGCCCTCAGCAGCCCATTTCTTCTACTCAAGGTTTCACAAAGTGCCCTTGACTTTCCTGGAGGAGAGGGTCCCACATTTTCTGGAAGGCGGCAGCATCAGGTCATTTTCAGGGTGCTGGCTCCTTTATCTTATCTACAGACCCATGAGGCAGATGTCTCCCAGGGTTCAGAACCAAGGAACTAAATAAAATAAGGTCTTTTAAGGTTTCCTTTTTAAAATAGGTATTTAGACTCAGAGCTCGAGGGAACCTTTTTTCAGAACTCATGTCTCAGCGGCCAAAACACCAAATACCATCATTTGCCAGCTGGTGGGGACAGGGCCGCATTTACCCTCCCTCTTTCAGGTCTGTGCTGGGCGCTCTTTGTCTTTTCTACTGTCACTTCCCCAGGGAAGACCGGACAATCTGCTTGTTCAGGGTGGGGAGTCACTGGGCGCCGTGTCCCAGACAGGCTGCACTGCTGAGCATGGAGGGTTTGTGTTCTTACACTCGAGGACCCACACGGCTTCTCAGTTACATGCTGGTCCAGGCCTGCTCTGGTGGGTTCCCCCCGCCCCCCAGCAGTCCCGTCTGTGCCGAGTGTAAGGGAGGGCCAGCAGCCCTGGTCTGTGCAGCCACCTGAGGAAAAGGCTGTACATCCAGCGCAACTATAGGGGTATGCACTGGGGACACGCAGGCATCCCTGACCAGCCTCCAGGCCACACCACACTCTCCGCTACAGGCTGCACTGGAGGTTAGACGCTGTTTGCCGAGGTCTACAAAATGCTGACTTGCTTCTCATCGGGCCCCTGGTATCTGTGTTTATCCTCTATTCGTCAGAACCAGAGAGGGTCCCCTGGATCCCAACACTGCCTTGTAACAAGTTAGTTATTTCGTGTCTCTGAGACTGTTTGCTTGTCTGTGCTGAGCATTATGGGGCAGCAGGTCACGGTCTCAGCAGCAGCGCTCTGTACATGGGAGCGATGACTGTGCACCTGGCACCCGGCTCACTCTGACCCCGCCCTCCCCGGGTGGCTGACGGGAGGGGGGGAAGCAGGGGTCCTTAGAGGAGGCAGCATACAAGGGGAAAGATGATGGCAACGCTCTGGGTTTCGGTTTCTGGTTTTAAATGCTGCTCTGGTCCTCTGAGGGCTCCAGGTAAGGTAAGCACAGCTGTACAGGGGCAGGCTGCGGAGGGGCAGCCAGGAAAATAACTGCATTTAACTCGGGATCAACAGTGCCAAGCCCAGCTTTGGGCTTCCGGAAAACTAACGTTCAGGAGGAAGGAGCATTTTACCGAAACATCTGAACTCCAGATGAAAGAGGGACCTGACTTACTTTACCGCATATCCCAGAAGACAACCCTGAGACCCCCGGCTGGGCAGGTGCTGAGGGAGCGGACTGCTCTCAGCGTTCGGAAATGCTTCTTAAGACTCAGGCAGGAGATATGTGTTCTAGCCTGCTGCAGCCATGCATGATTACTGCAGGTGACTGTAACTCGCCTTGGTGGCGGTTGTAGGAGCTTATAATGTATTTTTGCATCTGTTGCTTCATCCAGTCTCTCAGCAGCTCTGAGAGGTTTAAAGTTGAAAAGCTGAAGCTCAGAGAATAGAAATCTTGCCCAAGTTCAGGCAACTGAGGAGCTGATGGAGCCAGACTCGCACCCAGTTCTGACTTCTCCCATTCTCCACAGCGTCCTCTCTGGGCCTCGGCTTCTCTGTAAAATCAGGGGTCAGGCTCAACGTCTTCACAGGCTCCGTTCTACTCTGATTTTCAGCAGCTCTGCTGCCAGGAAGCCTGCATGCGCTAAGCCTGGGCTCAGGGTCCCGCCTTCAAAGCCTTACCGTCCTCGAATCCTTCCGAGGCATCAAAATATGATGCTTAGCTTTTACTATCTTCCTTCGAATCAAGTGGATTCCCAGCCGCTCCTGGAGGAAGCTTTTGAGCAGTGGAGGGACCCCTGGCGCCATGGGGAGAAAATAAGATAACTATTAGCTAACATTTACTGGGGACTTCTATGTGCCAGGCACCGTTCACGCACATGTATAAACTTACTTAATCCTCACACCAGCCCTACATTTTGCCAGGTGAGGAAACTGAGGCACAGAGACGTTAAGGAATTTGCCCAGATCATGAAGTTCCTGTCATGGCACAATGGAAACAAATCCAACTAGGAACCATAAGGTTGTGGGTCTGATCCCTGGCCTCGCTCAGTGGGTTAAGAATCTGGTGTTGCTGTGAGCTGTAGTGTAGGTCACAGACATGGCTCGGATCTGGCGTCTGGTGTAGGCCGGCGACTGTAGCTCCAATTGGACCCCTAGCCTGGGAACCTCCACAGGCCACGGGTGTGGCCCTAAAAAGAGCAAAGAAAAAAAAGGGTTAATTTGCCCAAATCCCAAAGACAGTTAAGCAAGGATTAGAACTCCACTGGTGTCACTCCAGGGCCCAGGATTTAAAATGCCTTCAGCTGCTGCATCCTGGACAGTGAGCCCACTGCTGATGCAGCACCTACTGCACGCAGTGTGCTCCGGGACGGGAGGGCCCTGGAGTGTGCCCTGTGCTCCTCCCCACTTGTAAGTGGGGGGAAAGACAACAGACCTGTTCCACAAGGTAGGGTGGCATTAAAGAGCTCGTGTAGGAGTTCCTGTTATGGCTCAGTGGAAACGAATCCGACTAGGAACCATGAGGTCGTGGGTTTGATCTCTGGCCTCACTCAGTGGGTTAAGGATCTGGTGTTGCCATGAGCTGTTGTGTAGGTCGCAGACACGACTTGGATCCTGTGTTGCTGTAGCTCTGGCATAGGCCAGCAACTGTAGCTCCGATTAGACCCCTAGCCTGGGAACCTCCATAGGCCGTGGGTGCGGCCCTAAAATGATGACAACAACAACAAAAGGCTCAGGCAGGATTTAGGTAATTCTTATTCTGTTTCCGGCTCTGTCTCTTTACTGCTGTGTGACCTTGGGTAGACTGTGACCCTCTCTGGTCCTCGATTTCTTTCACTGTGCATAGGAACAATAATAACCCTGCCTCACAGGGTTGCTCTCAGGATGCCTTAGTGCTGAGTAGGTACTCAGTGGCATCTGTTCTTTTCTCCAGCCCCCAGTGACTACAAACCGCACCACCCATGACACAAAGCAGAACAGGGCCTGGCACTCATGAGACGGGTGAGGATGCCCACAAGTGCTTCTGGGGGACTGGCCAAGGGCACAGGTCTGTAGGTGCAATACCTCGTGTATGGGCCACCAGTGGGTTGTTATGAAAGATGAGTTCGCAGAGAGATGGGAACAGAGCTACTGGCAGGACGGCATCTTCCTTTGCTATCTGTAAGGAAAGCAGGAGTGTCAGATTGGACCACCCCCACCTCTGCCCAAGTGCTTCCAGGCCCCACCACGCAGTGCTGCCTGCTCGCCAGGACTGGGGTGGGGCTGGGGAAGTGCGGCTGCGGACTCACTGCCACGCAGCGTCTTACCCTGCACTTTCACCTGCTCACACACAAAATACCTGGCCTTTCCTGTCTGCAATTCCACCATCACTGTTCCACATTTGAAAGGTAAGAATTTTTTTCACTTCTCCACACTGGATATATAGCCTATACCAAGTACTGAGGATGCTGGCAACAAAATAACAACAAACACATCTAGCACTCAACTCACAAGGAGCCCAGAGATGTGGCAGGGCACTGGCTCTGACTTCAGGATATGACTTGTCAGACACCTAACCTTCCTCAGTGCAGCCTCAGACACCCCAACAGTCTTCAACGGCATGGACGGTCTCTCACTAAAGCCCATCCTGGGCACTGATCCGAGGGACAGGAGGTCTGGGTCACATGCATCTCAAGGGTAAGCGAAGCCAGTAAGGAAAACCCCGCGGCTGTCTGGGACCCAGAGGCCAGTCTACCACCATGCAGGGCAAAATGTACACAATCCTTGTTGAGCAGAGTGGCTGGAAATGCTGAGGACGACCTCGGACACGGATCTGTCAGCAACGACAGTACAGAGGGGCCAGGAAGAGCAGTGCCTTTCAGATGCCTGGACACAGTGAAAGTGCGGGTCGGACCTGGGACCTGGAGCAGCACGGAGGGCTGGGTGGGCACTACTTCAGTCCGACTTCTGACAGCTACCCACTGGACAAGCACCTATGCATTCTCTTTCTTTTCCGTTCCTTCAATCAACAAGTATTTCCTGAATGCCTACATGTAGCAAGCTTGGGACTGAGCACAACAGATACAACTCCTATCCTTAAACAACTACTAGTGGCAAACAAGCAACACAAACGAGAGTGAATTTACCACTGTGATTAGTGCCACAGAAGAGGCGCAGGAAGTACTACGGTGACTTCAGTCCCTGAGATCTGAAGGGTGGACAGGAGGTGACCAGTGAACACAGTGGGGGAAGTACGATGTGTCAACGAAAACTGTATTAACCAAACCCATTCCCTCTACTTTCTGGGCACACAGCTCGACTGTGCCTTCTTGCCTCTCAGGCAGCTGGATGTGGGCCCAAGACTCAGTTCCAGCCAGTCTAACCTGGGCAGAAGTGATGAATGCCACTTCCAGTCACAGCCCATTGAAAACCTCCTGCAGGATCTCCTGCATCTCTCATCACCCTCTCCTCACTCAACCGTCTACCCACCAGTTTCACAGGATCCAGTCAAGAACACTTACGGGCCTATGGGATGACAGCCATAGCCGGAAGGGACCTGGGTCTCTGAAGGATCGTGTGGAAGGCCACCTGCCAACCAGGAATATCCAAAATAGACTTTGTAAAAGCAAGAAGGAAGCTTTTGTGTTCAGTCAGTTTGAGGTTGTAGCAGCTAGTATTACTTACTCTAATACAGAGGAGAAACGTGCCACGCAAAGAGAAGAACGTGTGAAAGCCCTCACAGCAAGGAGGAGAAATGTCTGCTAGAAGAATTTAAAGAAGGCCAGCGTGAATAAAAGCAAAGAGAAAGGGTGGTTGGTGCAAAATGAGGTTTGGAGATGCAAGCATTGGCCAAAGTTAAAGATTTTGGTCCTTGGAGAACCTATTAGGTGAATTTTTAGAAATATGAGGACCTAGGAGTTCCCTTCGTGGCTCAGTGGTTAACGAATCCGACTAAGAACCATGAGGTTGCGGGTTTGATCCCTGGCCTTGCTCAGTCGGTTAAGGATCCGGCGTTTGCCGTGAGCTGTGGTGTAGGTTGCAGACGTGGCTCGGATCCCGTGTTGCTGTGGCTGTGGCGAAGGCCGGCGGCTATAGCTCCTGTTAGACCCCTAGCCTGGGAACCTCCATATGCCGCGGGTGCGGCTCTACATGAAATATGAGGACCTAGGCTATTGCTTCCGGGCGGGGCGGGGGGGGGAGTTCAACATGGCAGAGGATGTGGAGCTCACCTCCCCCACAAACATCAAAAATACATCTACGTCTGGAACAATTCTCAGTGGAAACCAGCAGAATTCTTATACAACCAAGAGTGCAAGAAGATTACCACATAATCTGATAGGATGGGAAGAAAAGCACTGGGTCAGGACCTGTGCCCCTGGGAGGGGCTAAGAGGAAAATGAAAATCACATTAGTGGACACTCACCCTGAGGAGTGAACAGCTAGAGCGACAGACAGGGCATCCTGGTCTTGAGGTCCTACATGGAGGAGATGAGACCTCTTGACTGCTTGAAGAAACACTGGGACAGATAGGCTGGTGACACCCAGACTCCACTTGCGAGGGGTGCAAGGATACTGGCAGGCCCCCGGACAGGCGGGGAAAGGTCTGCCCTAGTAGCCGTCACCCACCACATTCCCCAGTCAAAGCTAAGCAAACACCCCAGCCCCTCTCCTCCATGCCACAGGCTGGCACTGAATCTAGGGCAGCCAGGTGCCAGGAAGACTCCGGCTAATGATGCAGAGGTGGCTCGGGGGCCCAGGGCATGGTCCAGGTGGGGCAGTAGCCACCACTGTTGGTCACAGCACCACAGGAGCAGCACCAACTTCCTACAGCAGCACCACTGCTTCAGCTCCTAGTGATCCCTAGTTCCAGCCTACTGAACGCCCCGGCCCTGATCACTCTATGCCGCAACTCTGCACTAAATATGGGCCGACCACAACAGGGGAAAAGATGCTATTGGGCTGCAGCTCAGCAGAGCTGCAGATGCCTACACAGACAGAGCGCTGGACCTCTGTAAGCACGTGAATCCCACTTACTTCAGCACTCCACTCCTCTAGGGCATAGGTCCCAGAGCGGGGAGAAGAAAAAACACACTTGCAGGGAACAGAGCAGCTTGAGCCAGATCTTCAGAGCTTCCACTCCAGTAAGCTGGCAGCAGACCCCACTCCTGACAGAGCAACAGTGGCCACTGAGCAGAGAGGAGGTCCTGCCTCACAGCCTGCTGGAAATTCTCTAGCTCCTCCATACCAGCCACATGCTATCAGGGTGACAGAGTCCTGCACACTCCGAGGAAAGACGTGGTGGGCATCCACATCAAATCCAGCCCTCACATCAAAGACACTGGGCATACCCAGGCATCCATTCAGGTCCAGAGATCAGCCAAGATGGTGGAGCAAAAAGACCCCAAGCTCAAGGGTACACCCAAATCACAACTATCTGCAGAGCAACCATCAGTGACAAGGACCATAATCTACCAAAAAAGATCGTCTTTGAGTAAAGATGTAAAAGAAGGAGCCACAATGAGATGGGTAGGAGGGACGAAGGTCTCATACCCTGAGGGTGGGTGGCCCACAAATGGAAGAACAGTTGTAACTGCAGAGGTTCTCCCCAAGAAGTGAGAGGTCTAAGCCCCATGTTGGTCTCCCCAGACCAGGGGTCCTGTACCAGGAAGATGATCCCCAGAGCACTTGGCTTTGAGGGCTAGTGGGGCTTACTTTAGGGAGTCCCAGAAGGCTGGGAGCACACACAAAATCTCATACTCCAGGACCCAGGGCAGAAGCAGTAATTCGACAGAAGCCTGGGTCAGATCCAAATGATGATCTTGGAGAGCCTCCCAGAGAAGCAGGATGCAGACGGAGCTCATCCTTGGGACTGAGATGCCTGGTAGCAGCCACCTGGGGAGCTCATTCTATCACAAGGACCATGGTGCTGGAAAGCACCATTTTAGTATCTTCCCTCTAGTTTATTAGCCCCAGGATGCAGCCACTTCCTGACCCTATAGTCTGTAGACATCAGTATGGGACATCTCAGGCTAAGCAACTAACTGAGCATGGACACGACCCCATTCACCAGTAGACAGGCTGCCTAAGAACCCCTGAGCCCTCAGCTCCATCTAAATACGGCCCTGCCCACCAGAGAGCTGAGAACCTGGCCCCATACACCAGGGTGCAGGCACTAGACCTGAGACCCCAGAACCCAAATCCACCTACCAGTGTGCAGGCACCAGCCTCACAATCCTGTGGACCCGGACCCGCCCTCCAGGAAACCTGCTGTAGCCTTGG
This sequence comes from Catagonus wagneri, assembly GCA_004024745.2. NCBI lineage: Eukaryota > Metazoa > Chordata > Mammalia > Artiodactyla > Tayassuidae > Catagonus > Catagonus wagneri. Next base: position 6,984,218 of record PVHT020000037.1, on the reverse strand, counting down.
GCCCAGCTTCACCCACCAGTGGCAGACAGCAGCCATAAGAAAACCACAGCCCTGCTGTCTACAGCTATGGCCTGCCGGCCAGTAGGCCACCACTAGCCCTAGAACCTGCCCTCACCCACCAGGGGACACACAACCCAGGGTCTCTTGGTCCCCGACTCTGTCTACCAGTAGGCTGGCCCTGGGGCTCCCAAGGCTTCTGTAGTGAGTTGCCTTGTGACCGGGTCATGCAAACTAGCAGCCAACAGCCTCCATGCAAGGCAGGGTCTGGCAAGCAATAGGACCTGGAGCCAAGTCAGTCTAACAGGCTTGCCTGCTGCAGCTGAAAAACTCAAGCAGCTCTCATGGGGGGAACCCCTAGAGCACACAGCTCTAGTGACGAAAGGGTGGTGCACTGCTACGATGCACAGAACATATCCTACAGAATGACACTTACCCAAGGTCGAGAAACATAATCGGCCTACCAGATACATGAAGACATATTAGCTGAAGAATTCCATAACTGGGAAAGGAAACAAACATCCAAGTGCAGGAAGCACAGAGAGTTCTGTATAGGATTAACTCAAAGAGGAACACACGAAGACATATCCTAATTAAAATGGCAAAAATTAAGGATAAAAAAGAATATGAAAAGGAGAAAACCAAAGGAAAAGCAACAAATAAAATACAAGGGAACTCCACAAGGCTATTAGCTGATTATTCAGCAGAAACTCTGTAGGCCAGAACGAAGTGGCATGATATAATTTAATGACGAAAGAGAATAATATACAACCAAGAATACTCTACCTAGCAAAAACTTTATAGACAAGCAAAATCTAAAAGCGTTCAGCACCACCAAACCAGTTTTACAAGAACTGTTAAAAGAACTTTTTGGAGCAAAAAAGGCCACTCTAGAAATATGAAAATTACAAAAGGAAAAGGCTCACTGGCAAAGGTAAACAAGCTTAAAGGCAGGAAGGTTAAATGCAGTAAAATCATCTGTATCCACAACAAGCACTTAACAGATACACAAAACAGTCAGATGTATGGTACAATATCAAAAACAGGAATTGTGGGAGTTCCCATCATAGGTCAGCAGGAACAAATCTGACTAGTATCCATGAGGATGCAGGTTAGATCCCAGGCCTCACTTGGTGGGTTAAGGATCCAGTGTTGCTGTGAGCTGTGGTGTGAATCACAGACACGGATCAGATCTGGTGTTGCTGTGGCTGTGGTGTAGGTCAGCAGCTGCAGTTCCAATTCGACCGCTAACCTGGGAAACTCCATATGTCATGGGTGTGGCCCTAAAAAAGCCAAAAAAAAAAAAAAAAAAAGGCGGTGGGGGGGAATTGTGAGAAGAGAAATGTACAAACGCAGGACTGTTAAATGCATTTGAAATTAAAAGATAAACAAAATAATAGTAGCTATTAACAAAAAATCATTAATAGTTACAAAAGAAAAAGTAATGCAAACATAACACTAAAGACAGTGGTCAAATCACAGGAGAACAGAAAAGAGGAAGAACAAAAAAAGACCTATAAAAACAACCCTCCAACAATTCACAAAATAGCAATGAGAACACACATATCAAGGACTACTTTAAATGTAAATGGACTACAACTCTATTACAACTGGGCCAAGATAGTGGAATAGAAAGACCCTGAGCTCGGCTCTCACAAGCACACCAAAAATCACAACTATCTACAGAACTATTGATGAAAAAACTGGAGCCTACCAGAAAAGAACTTCTACAACTAAAGACATAAAGAAGGAACCACAACTAGATGGGTGGGAGGGGTGACTCAGGATATAATCAAATCTCATACCCCTTGGGTGACAATACATTGGAGAATAATTATATTTTAGAGACTGTTCTACAGGAGTGAGAACTCTAAGCCCCCTCAGGTTCCCCCATCCAAGAGTCTGGTATTAGGAAGACAAACCCCCAGAACATTTGGCTTTGAAGGCCAGCAGGGATTAACTGCAGGAGCCCCATAGGACTGGGGAAATAGAAACTTCACCCTTAAAGCATACACCCAAAACCTCATGTGCACCAGGATCCTGGGGCTGATATACCTACTGGTCTTGGAGAGTATCCTGGAGAGGCAGGGGACAGCTGTGGCTCACCCAGGGCACACAGATACTGATGGCAAACATATTTGCAAACTTTCCATTGTGTGAACACTGCTGCTGGAGGGTGCCACCCTGGCTCATTAGCTCTAAGACCTGGCCCTAATCGACAGCCTGTAAGGCCCAGAGCTATGAAACCTCAGACCAAACCAACTAACTGGGCAGGGACACATCCACTCCCATTGGCAAAAAGACTACCTAAAGACTTCCTGAGCCCTCAAGCTGCCTCTACACATGCCTTTTAGACATGGCCCTTCCGACCAGAGGGCCAAGATCCAGCTCTCCCCACCAATGGGCACGCACCAACCTTTTCTACCAGGAAGGCTGCACTAGCTTCTAGATCAGCCTCACTTAGTACAGGGCAGACACCAACAGCAAGAAAACTGTAATCCTGCAACATATGGACTGAGCCTGACAACAGCAGAACAGTACCTTGGTACCAGCTGAGACCTGGTCCTGCCCACTAGCAGGCCAATGCAATCTTCAGGGCACCCTGGACCTTATACTCAGTTACATCAAGAACCACCACCTCCCCCAATGAAACAAGCTCTGGGATCTCTGGGCCCTACAGGCAGACACCAGGAAACAGCTCTGCCTGCCAACAGTCAAGTACTAACATCAAGATCTGGCTTCACAGGCCAGTTGGTGGGCAGCAGCCACAATCTTCAAGACCATGACTCCACCCACCAGTAAGTCAGTACTAGCCCTAGGCCCTCAAGAGTCCTCAAACCAGATGCCTCAGGACCAGATCATGCTAAAAAGAGGTCAGCAGCATCCACACAAGGCAAAGCCTGGGAAACCAAACACGCTAGGGGCCAACTAAGCCTACCAGACCACTCCCACAGTCAGACTCCCACAAGAAAAACACCCAAGATACACAGAGCCCTCTTAGGGGAAACCCTTAGAGCATACAGCTTTGATGACAAGAGAGGGGACCAATGCTGGGAAGCATGGGACATCTACAGAGGCCCACTCTTCCAAGGCCAAGAAATGTAACCAACCACATACATAAAAGTACAAATAACAACTTAATCAAAATGACGTGGCAAAAGATTATGTTCCAGGAGTTCCCGTCGTGGCTCAGTGGTTAATCCGACTAGAAACTATGAGATTGCAAGTTCGAGCCCTGGCCTTGCTCAGTGGGTTAAGGATGCGGTGTTGCCGTGAGCTGTGGTGTAGGTTGCAGATGCAGCTCAGATCTGGCATTGCTATGGCTGTGGCGTAGTCCGGCAGCTACAGCTCTGATTGGACCCCTAGCCTAGGAAACCATATGCCACGGGTGTGGCCCTAAAATGACAAAAAAAGACCAAAAAAAAAAAAAAACAAACAACAAAAAACCTGCCCAAAACACAAAGATGTGAAGGCTACATATGCTACTACACAACCCAATGGCTCACTGAAGATATCAGAGGAAAACAAAAATACCTGGAAATAAATTCTAATAAAAATACTATAATCCAAAAATCTGTGGAAGGCAACAACAGCTGTTCTAAGAGCAAAGCTTATAGCAAAACAAGCTTAGCTCAGGAAATAAGAATCTCAAGAACCAAATCATACCTAAAGTAGACACAAAGAAAAGAACATACAAAAACTTAAAGTTAGCAAAAGGAAAGAAAGAATGATCAGAGAATAAATAAATGAAATAGATAGAGACTAAGAAAAAAAGAAAAGAAAACATCAATGAAACTAAGAGCTGGTTATTTGAAAAGATAAACAAAATCGATTAGCCAGACTCGTCAAGAAAAAAAGAAAGAGGACCCAAATCAGTCAGGTCGTAAATGAAAAAGGAGAAGAGATAACTGACACCACAGAAACACAAAAGTTCACAGGAGACTACTATGAACAACCACGTGCAAAAAAAATGGACAATTTAGAAGAGATGGATAAATTCCTAAAAGGAGCAATATCCTAAAACTGAACCGGGGAGAAGTAAAAATATGAACAGACCAATATCAGAAATGAAATTCAATCATTAACTTAAAGATTCCAACAAATAAAAGTCTAAGCCAAATGAATTCACAAGCAAATTCTGCCAAATATTTAGAGAAAGGTTAACACCTATCATTCTCAGACTATTCCAAAAAACTGTAGAGGAAGAGATTCTTCTGAACTCATTCTACGAGGCCACCACCAAAGATAATCACAAAAAAAGGAAACTGAAGTCCAATATTACTTATGAACATAGATGTAAAAATGCTCAACAATATACTGACAAACCAAATCCAACAAAACATTAAAAGGATCATACACTGTGATCAAGTGGGATTTATCTCAGAGGTGCAAAGATTTTTCAGTATCTGCAAATCAATCAATGTGATGTACCACATTAACAAATGGAAGAATAAAAACCACATGATCATTTCAATAGATACAGAAAAAGCATTTGGAAAAATTCAGCATCCAGAGTTCTCTTATGGTGCAGCAGGGTAAGAATTCAGTGTTGTCACTGTAGTGGCTTGACTGCTGCTGTGGTATGGGTTCGATCCATGGCCTGATAATTTCCACATGCTGTAAGGGCAGCCCCCCCCCCCAAATTCAGCATAAATCTAAGACTAAAAGTCTCCAGAAAGGGAGTATAGCGGGAACATACCTCAGTATGATAAAGGCCATATATGACAAGCACACAGCTAACATCATATTCAATGCTGAAAAGCCTAAAGCATTTCAAAGATCATGAACAAGACAAGGATGCCCATTCTCACCACTTCTATTCAACAGAGTATTGGAAGTTCTAGCCATAGTAGTGAGAAAAGAAAAATAAATAGAAGGAATCCAAATTGGAAAGAAAGAGGCAAAACTGTCACTATTTGCAGATGACGTGACACTGCACATATAAAATCCTCCGAGTTCACACTGTGGTGCAGTGGAAATGAATCCAACTAGGAACCATAAGGCTGTGGTTTGATCCCTGGCCTCGCTCAATGGGTTAAGGATCCAGTGTTACCGTGAGCTGCGGGGTGGGTCACAGATGGCTCAGATCCTGCACTGCTGTGCCATGGCGTAGACCAGCAGCTGTAGCTCCAATTAGACCCTTAGCCTGGGAACCTCCATATGCCATGGGTGTGGCCCTAAAAAAAAATAATAATAATAAAATAACTAGCAATAAGCTTGCCTAAAGAGATAAAGGCCTCTACTCAAAAAGATATGAGACACTGATGAGAGAAACTGAAGACAACCAAACAGATGGAAAAACATACTCTGTGTTCTTGGATAGGAAGAATTAATATTGTGTTAATGGCCATACTACCCAATGAACTCTCAGATTTTAGACTATATTACAAAACTACAGTAATTAAAACAGTAAGGTTAGAGGATTAAGAGATACAAAGTATTACATATAAAATAAGCTATAAGGATATCTTATACAACACAGGGACTACAGAAAGTATTTTATAATAAATATAAATGGAGTACAACCTATAAAAAATAAAGTAACAGATAAGATATAAGTAATTTTAAAAAACTATAATCGGAAAAATAAAAAATCCTATACAGTACCTTGATTACATTAAGTTTTGTTTTTTTAGTTAGGGCAACGTGTTCTGTCAGAAATATTACAAATGACCTTTTACGCTGTAGTTCACTTTCTATTTTGTGGCAATTACAAATTTTCTTAGATTATTAGGGTTATATACCCAATGTAAACTCACTTTCTATAATAAGTGAGTCGTTTAGAAAGTCATAACATTTTATGAATGAAGGCAGTTAAGACATATATTGAACTGTATACTAAAATGTCAATTCAGTTGGTTCAAAATGGAGTTATTTGAAATATGCAGAAACTCTAAAAATTGAGATGTTTTAAAAATAAATCTGTGCGTTTCTACAGACAATGAACTATTAGAAAGGGAAATCAAGGAAACAGTCCCATTTGCAATCACTTCAAAAGGAATAAAATACCTAGGAAAAAAAGCTGCCTAAGGAGGTAAAGGTACTCTACTAGGCAAACTGTAAGATGATCAAAAAACTTGAAGAAAACAGTTGTAGTTTTTTTTTTTTTTTTGTCTTTTTGCCTTTTCCTAGGGCCGCACTCACAGCGTATGGAGGTTCCCAGGCTAGGGGTCTAATAGGAGCTGTAGCCACCAGCCTATGCCAGAGCCATAGCAACACAGGATTCAAACTGCATCTGCAACCTACACCACAGCTCACGGCAATGCCAGATTGTTAACCCACTGAGCAAGGCCAGGCTTCAAACCCACAATCTCATGGTTCCTAGTTGAATTTGTTAACCACTAAGCCATGACGGGAACTCCCAGAAGAAAACAAATTTTTTTAAAAAAGGAAAAGATATACCAGGTTCATGGAATAGAAAAATCAATATTCTTAAAATGGCCATACTAGGCAATCTACAGATTCAATGCAACTACTGTCAAAATACCAATGACATTTTCCAAAGAATTACAACCAATAATCTTAAAATTTGTATGAAAATACAAAAGACCAGGATTAGCCAGAATAATCTTGAGAAAGAAGAGGAAGAATCATGATCCCTGTGTTCAGAGTATTCTGCAAAGCTACAGTAAACAAAAGAGTATGGTACTTGCACCAAAAAAAGACACACAGATCAATGGAACAGAATAGAAAGCCCAGAAATAAAGCCACACAATCAATCTATGACAAAGGGACAAGAATATATAATGGAGAAGATAGTCTCTTCAATAAATGGTGCTGGGGGAGTTTCTGCTATGGCTTACCAGGTTAAGAATCTGACATAGCATCCATGAAGATATGGGTTCAATCCCTGGCCTCACTCAGTAGGTTAAGGATCCAGGGCTGCCACACATTGCAGTGTAAGGTCACAGATGTGGCTCAGATCTGGTGTTGCCATGACTGTGGCATGGGCCTGGAGCTGCAGCTTTGATTTGACCCCTAGCCCAGGAACTTTCATATGCTGCAGGTACAGGCATAAAAAGAAAAACAAAATCCAGGAAAATTGGACAGCAACATATAAAAGATTGAAGTTAGAACACTCTCTAACACCATTTGCAAAAATAAACTAAAAACAGATTAAAGACCTACATGTAAGACCAGAAACCATAAAACTCCTAGAACACATAGCCAGAACACCCTCTGACATAAAGCACAGCAATATTTTTTTAGATCTGTCTCCTAAAGCCAAGGAAATAGAAGCAAAAATAAACACATAGGACCTAGTTAAATTTAAATGATTCTGCAAGAAAAGGAACCCATAGACAAAGGAAAAGATAACCCAACCTAGTGAATAGGAGAACAATATCTGCAAATGATATGAGGTGTTTATATCCAAAAAATATAAACTAAACTATTCATACAGTTCAACATCAAAAAAAAAAAAACAATTTAAAATGGGCAGAAAATATAAATAGACTTTTTTTTCCAAAGAAGATATACAGATGGCCAACAAGCATACAAAAAGATGCTCAACAACTTTAATCATCAAAGAAGGGCAAAAACTGAGATTTCACCAATATTAAACCTATCCTAAAAGAAATCTTGAAAGGTCTTCTCTAAATGGAAAAGAAGTAAGAATCTAAAGTAAAGGAAAAATCTTAACAGAAAGTCAATAGTAAAGACTGAAAATCACTTAAATAAGCCAGTATATATTTTAAAAACCAAAAAGTAATGTAAAAGCAACTGTAATTAAAATAAACATGAAAGGGTAAGTATAAAGACACGAAGTATGAAGACATGACATCTAAAACACAAAATGAGGGGAAGGAAATAAATAATGTAGATTTTTTAAATGTCTTTGAACTTCAATGATCATCAATTTAAAGGAACTATATAATTATAGGTCAAAATAAGAACCCCATGGCAACCACAAATTGAAACCTATAAAAGATACACAAAAAACAAAAAGAAAGGCTCTCAAGCATACTAAAAAGGGAAATCATCACAGTATAATGAGGGAAGAAAAATGAACAAAGAAAAACAAGGAATAAGTGGAAAACAAGAAATAAAATGACAAATACACAGGTATCAATAATTACTTTAAATGTCAATGGACTAAACGTTCTAATGAAAACAAAGAAGGTGGCTGATTGGACAAAAATACAGGACAAATCAATATTCTGCTTATCAGAGATTCATTCCAGGTAAAAGACACACAGAGGCTGAAATTTAGGGAATGAAAAAAGACATTTCATGCAAATGGAAATGACAAGAAAGGGGGGGGTAGTAATACTCATATCAGACAGAGCAGACTTTTAAACAAAAGCTATAATTAAAAGACAGAGAAAGGCATTGTATAATGGTAAATTAATCAATACAAGAAGAAGATATTATACTCCCTAGCATGTGTGTGTGTGTGTGTGTGTGTGTATCTACTGGATGTCTATAAAATACTATCAGACATAAAAGGAGAAACTGACAACAATACAATAATAGCATAAAAATTTAACACCACAGTGACATCAATGGACAGATTATCCAGACAGAAAATAAGTAAGGCAACAGAGTTCTTACTGACATAATGGACCAGTTGGGGTCAACTGGTATGTACAGTGTACTACATCCCAAAACTCAGAATACACATTCTTTTCAGGTACACATGGAAAATTCTTCAGGAGAAGTCACATACTAGTTCACGAAACAAGCCTCAACAAATTTAAGAGGACAGAAATTCTATCAAACATTTTTTCTGATTACAATGGCATGAAATTAGAAATCATCTACAGAAAGAAAAATAGGAACAGAGTAAACATGTGGAGATTAAGCAGCATGCTACTTAAACCCAATGCATCGATTATGAACTCAAGAAGAAATTCAGAAAATACCGAGACAAATGAAAATGAAAACACAACTTTCCAAAATATACAGGATGCAGCAAAAGCTAAAGGGAAGTTCATGGTGATATATGACTTTCTCAAGAAATAAGAAAATAAACAACCAAAACAACCACCTAGAAGGATTACTAAAAGTACAACAAAGAAAGTCCTGTTAGGAAAAGGAAAGAAATAATAAAGATCAGAGAGGAAATAGAGATTAAAAAAAAAGAAAGATCAATGAAATCAAAAGTTGCTATTTTGAAAAGACAAACAGACTTGACTAACTTTTTCTTTTTTTTTGGTCTTTTTAGGGCCACACCCACAGCATATGGAGGTTCCCAGGATAGGGGTCCAATCGGAGCTGTAGCCGCCGACCTATGCCACAGCAATGCGAGATCTGAGCTGTGTCTGTGACCTACCCCATAGCTCACCGCAACGCCGGATCCTTAACGCGCTGAACGAGGCCAGGGATTATTGAACCCGCATCCTCATGGATGCTAGTCGGATTCGTTAACCACTGAGCCATGACGGGAACTCTGGAACTGATAAACTTTTAGCAAGTACTCACCAACAAAAATGAGAGGACCCAAGTAAACAAAATAACAAATGAAAGAGGAGAAATAACAACTGGTATCACAGAAATACAAATAGTTCTGTGTCAATAAATTGGACAACCTGAAAAAAATGGACAACTTTCAAGAAACATACAGCCTGCCAAGACTGAGTCAAGAAGAAATAGACAATTTGAAAAAGACTGATCACTAGATGTGAAAGTGAATCTGTAATATTAAAAAATCACAGAAAACAAAAGTCTAGAACTAGATGGCTTCACAGAGGATTTCTACCAAAAATATAAATTAGAATGTATATTTATTCTTCTCAAACTATTTGAAAAAACTGAAGAGAAGGGAACACTCCCAAATTCATTCTACATCATCCTTACACCAAAACCAGACAAAATCTGAAAAAATTATAGGCCAGTATCTTTGACGAATATAGATGCAACAATCCTCAAAAAAATTAGCAAACTAAATCCAACAATACATAGAAAGAATCATAAACTCTGATCAAGCTGGATTTACTCCAGGGTCACAGGATGATTCCATATAGGTAAATCAATGAACGTGATAAACCACATTAACAAAAGGAAAGGCAAAAAATCACATGATCATTTCAAGAGATGCAGGAAAAACGTCTGACAAAATTCAACATATATTCATGATAAAAAAAAAAAAACTCTCATCAAAGTAAGTAGAGAGGGACCATATATCAACATGACAGAGACCATTTATGACAAACCCACAGCTGCAGGTTTGATTTGACTCCTAGTCTGGGAGCTTCCATATGCCACATCTGCAGTCCTAAAAAGAAAAAAAAAAGATTTATATACAGAAATCTGTTGCATTTCTACACACTAATAATGAAATAAACAATCTTATTTAAAATTGTATCAAAGGCCAATATGGCAGAGTAGAAAGACCCTGAGCTTACCTCCTCTCACAAGCACATCAAAATCACAACTATCTGCAAAACAAGCATCAATGAAAACAAACAAACAAACAAACAAACAAACAAAACAGAACCTACCGGAAAAGATCTTCTACAACTAAAGACATAATGAAGGAACCACAATGAAACAGTAGGAGGGGCAGACTTACAATACAATCAAGCCCCATACCCACTTTGTGAAGCAAACTGGAGGAAAATTATATTTCAGAGGCTGTCCCAGAGGAGTAAGAGTTCTAAGCCCCACATTAGGCTTCCCAGTACATGGGTCATACACCAGGAAGCCCCCCTCCCCTTGAGAATTTGGCTTTAGAGGCCAGCAGGGCTTAATTTCAGGAGCGCTCAAGACTGGGGGGGAAAGGGCACACATAAAATCTCATGTGCACTGAGAACCAGGTCAAAAGAAGTAATATGATAGGAACCTGGGCTGGAAGTACTTGCTAGTCATCATCTTTTTTTTTTTTTTTTTTTTTTAACATTCCAATGGGATTTATTTAGTTTTTACTTGCTAGTCTTATAGAGTCTCCCAGCAAGGCAGGGCTTGGCTGTGACTCACAATGTGAACACAGGTGGCAGTCATATTTGGGAGCTTTCTACCACGTGAACACTGCAACTGGTGGCCTCCATCTTGGTATCCTTGCACTAGACCATTATTGCCAAGACCTACTCTGATCAAACAGCCTGTAGGTTCTGGGATACCTCAGACCAAACAATTAAATGGGTGACAACAGAACCCCACCTATCAGCATATAGGCTGCCTAAAGACTTTCTGAGCCCAGATTCATCTCTACACATACCCCTGGACATACCTCTGGCCACGAGAGGGCCAAGACACAGATCGACCCACCACTGGACAGGTACCACAGTCCTGCCCTCTAGGAAGCCTGCACTAGCATCTAGACCACACTCACCCAACAGGAAGCAGATACCAGACACAAGAAAACCACAATCCTCCAGCCTATGGAGCCAGCATACAGCAGACCAGATCTTACCTGGGCCCTGGCCCCAACCACAAGTAGGCCAACACTAGCTTCAGGACTTCCTGGACTCCATACTCAACTGTTTCGGGAACCTTCCACACATCCAGCTATCTTAAAAACAGCTCTGGTATACCCTGGACCTACAGTCAGCCTCCAGGACATGGTACTGCCTGCCAGCAGTCCAGCACTAACATCAGGACCTGACTCTGCCCACCAGTGACCCAGCACTAGCCATGAGGACCTATAAGGTTCTGTAGCCAGCTGCCTCATGACCAGGCCCCAGTAACTTGCAGCCAATAGCATCAACACAAGACAAGGTCTGGCACCCAACCAGGCTAGGAGCCAACAATACCTATTACATTACACATACAGTCAGCCTGCCACAACAGTAAGACTTATGTAGTCTGCTTAGGGGGAACCCCTAGAGCATACAGCTTGGGATCAAAAGGAAACGCACTGCATCTCCTATAGGAGGCCACTTCTTAAAGATCAAGAAAAATGAAACTTCCACATAAATAAAAACACAAATAGCAACTTAGACAAAATGAGGTGGCAGAAGAATAAATTCCAGATGAAGGAACAAGATAAAACCACAGAATAAAAAGTAAGTGGAGATAGGCAAAGTACCTGAGAAAGAGTTCAGAGTAACGATTGTTAAAAAGGATCAGGGAAGTTGGGAGGACAATGGATGCACAGAGCAAGAAAGTTAGAAATTTTAAACAGAAAGTTAGAAAATATAGGGATTTTCTGTGTGGCTCAATAGGTTAAGGATCTGGCATTGTCACTGCCGTGCCTTGGGTCATTGCTGTGGCATGGGTTTGATCCCTGGCCAGGTAACTTCCACATTCCATGGGTGTTCCTTAAAAAAAAAAAAAAAAAGAGAGAGAGAAAGAAAACACAAAGAACAAGCAGAGAGATGGAAAATACAATAACTAAAACGAAAAACATACTAGAAAGAATCAACAGTAGCTTAAATGATACAAAGAAATGGATTAGTGAGCTGAAAGACACAGCAGTGAAAATTACTGAACAGAAAAAAGAAAAGTAACTAAAAGACATGAGGACAGCCAAAGAGGCCTCTGGAGCAACACCAAGCACGTTAATATTTGCACTATAACAGTCCCAGAAGGAGATGAGTGACAGGGCCTGAGAAAATATTTGATGATATAATAGCTGAAAACATCCCTAACCTGGAAAAAGAAATAGTCGCCTAAGTCCAGAAAGCACAGAAGGTCCCACACATGATTAACCCAAAAAGGAACACACCAAGACACACTGTAATTAAAAAGACAGACATTAAAGATAAAGAGAGAATACTAAAAGCAGTAAGGGAAACACAACAAACAAGGGAATTTCCCTAAGGCTATCTTGATTTTTCTGCACAAACTCTGCAGGACAGAAGGGAGTGGCACCATATATTTAAAGTGATGAAAGGGAAAAAACTACAACCACAAACACTATCTAGCATGGCTGTCCTTTAGATTTTGAGAAATCAAAAGCTTTGTATATAAGCTAAAGCTAAGGGGTCAGCACTGTCAAACCAACTTTACAATAAATGTTAAAGGAACTTCTCTAGGTTAAAAAAGAAAATGACACAAACAGAAGAAAATATGAAAGGCAAAAACTCACCAGTAAAGGCAAACATACAAAAAAAAAAATTATAAAATTATCCACAGACAAACCTAGTACAGAGGTTAAAAGACAAAAGTAATAATATCTACAACAAGCAGTTAAGGGATACATAAAACAATTAGATGTAAAATGTGATATAAAAGACAGTAATTATGAGGGGAGAAGAGTACAAAGCAGGGTTTTCAAAATGTTTTTGAAAGAGATTAGCAATTTAAAACAACCGCATATAGACTGCTTTACAAAAACCTCATGGTAATCACAAACCAAAAACCTGTAATAAATAAACACACAAAAAAGAAAAACAAATCCAAACATACCACTAAAGATAGTCATCAATCCCAAGAGAAGAGAATATAAGGCAAAAAAAGACCTAAAAAAATCCAAAACAATTAACAAAATGGCCGTAAGAACATACATATCAATAATTACTCTAACTGTCAAAGGACTAAACGTTCCAACTGAAAGAAATACAGTGGCTGAACAGATGCAAAAAACAAGATCCGCATATATGCTGCCTACAAGAGACTCACTTCTGATCTAAAGACACACACAGACTGAAAGTGAGGGGCTAGAAAAAGGTATTCTGTGCAAATAGAAATTAAAGCCAAGTAGCAACACTTTTATCAGACAAAATAATCTTTAAAATAAAGATTTAATAAAAGAAAAAGAAGAACTTTACATAATGATTAAGAGATCAATCCAAAACGGAGGTATAGGAGTTCTGTGGTGGCACAGTGGGTTAAGGATCTGGCACTGTTACTGCAGTGGCTTGAGTCACTGCTGTGGCGTGGGTTCAATCCCTGGCCCAGGAATTTTGCATGCTGTGGGCACAGCCAAAAAAGTTATACCAACTGTAACTATATATGTACCCAACATGAGACACTTAAATATATAAGTCAAATATTAACAGAATACAAGGAGTAATCCATAGTAACACAATAGTAGTAGAAGATTTTAACACCCCAATTACATCAATGAACAGTTCATGCAGGCAAAACATCAGTAAAGAAACTGGTCTTAAATGACACACTGGGCTAGATGGACTTTGATATATATATCAAGAAACAAATATATGTATCAAGAAATGGTATATATATGTGTGTGCGTGTGTGTGTATGCCATTACATTCCCAAAGCAAGACAATATTCATTCTTTTCAAGAGCACATGGAAAATTCTCTAGGACAGATCACATGCTAGGTCACAAAACAAGCCTTAATAAGTTAAAGTAAAATCACATCAAGCATCTTTTCTGACCACAACACTGTGAGACTAGAAATAAATGACCAGAAAAAAATTGCAAAAAAACACAAACATGTGGAGGCTAAAATACATGTTACCTAACAACAGAGTGGACTGCTGAAGAAACAAATAGGAAATTAAAAATACCTAGAGATAAAGGAATTGGTAACATGATCCAAAACCTATGGGACACAGCAAAAAAATTTCGAAGAGTAAAGTTTATAGTGACAGAAGATTATCTCAGGAAACAAGAAAAATCTCAAATAAACTACCTGAACTAATAAAAGCACCAGAGAAAGAACAAACAAAACCCAAAGTTAGCAGAGGAAAGATCAGAGAAGAAGTAAATGAAATAGAGACTACAAAAAAGCAATAGAAAAGATCAACGAAACTAAAATCTGGTTCTTTGAAAAGATAAACAAAATTGCTAAAACTTTAGCCAAATACATGAAGAATAAAAGGGAGAGGTCCCAAATCAATAAAATCAAAAATGAAAAACTAGAAGCTATAACTGATACCACAGAAATACAACGGATCATAAGAGCCTACCACAAACAACCATATGCCAATAAAATGGACAACCTAGAAGAAATGGGCAAAGTCCTACAAAGGTACAATCTCCCAAAACTGAACCAGGAAGAAATAAAGATATAAACAGACCAATCACCAATAATTAAATTCATTCAGTAATTTTTAAAAACTCCCAACAAATAAACATCTAGCACCAGATGGCTTTATAAATGAATTCTACCAAACGTTTAGAGAAGAGTTAACACCTATCCTTCTCAAACTACTCCAAAAAATTGCAGAGGAAGCAACTCATTCTATGATGCCATGATCACTGTGGCCAAAATTCATTCTATGAGTCTAGCACTTCCTCTGGTTTGGTAACAAACCAGACAAAGATATCACACACAAAAAATTACAGGCCAATATCACATGAACATAGATGCAAAAATGCTCAACAAAATATCAGCAAACCAAATTCAACAAAATATTAAGGGGATCATAACCCATGATTTATTGGGATTTATCTCAGGGATGCAAGGACTTTTCAATATCTGCAAATCAATCAGTATGATATATACCACATTAACAAACTGAAGAATAAAAAACATTATCATCTCAATAGATGCAGAAAAAGCTTTTGAAAAATTTCAGCATGTATTTATGATACAAAGTTTCCAGAAATGAGGCATAAAGGGAACCCACCTTAAAATAATAGAGGCCATGTATGACAAACCCACAATTAATACGCAATGGTGAAAAGCTGAAAGCATTTCCTTAATATCAAGAATAAGACAAGGATGCCTATTCTCACCACTACTAGTAATACAGTTTTGGAAGATGAAAAAGAAAGAAAAGGAATCCAAATTGGAAAGGAAGATCATCTCAATAGGCGCAGAAAAAGCATTTGACAAAGTCCAACATCCATTCATGATCAAAACTCTTACCAAAGTGGGAATACAGGGAACATTCCTTAACATAATAAAAGCCATTTATGATAAACCCATGGCAAATATAATACTCAATGGAGAAAAGCTGAAAGCATTCCCACTAAAATCCGGAACAAGACAGGGATGCCCACTCTCACCACTATTATTCAACATAGTATTGGAGGTCCTTGCTACAGCAATCAGACAAACAAAAGACATAAAAGGCATCCAAACAGGAAGAGAAGAGGTAAAACTGTCACTGTATGCAGATGACATGATACTTTATATAGAAGACCCCAAGGACTCAGTCCCAAAAGTACTTGAACTTACAGACAAATTCAGCAAAGTGGCAGGATATAAGATTAACCTTCAGAAATCAATAGCATTTCTGTATACTAACAATGAAATATTAGAAAAAGAATACCAAAATACTTTACCTTTTAAAATACCACCCCAAAAAATCAAATACCTGGGGATAAACGACCAAGGAGGTTGAAAGACCTATATGCAGAAAACTACAAAACATTAATCAAGGAGATCAAAGAAGATACAAAGAAATGGAAAGATATTCCATGCTCATGGGCCGGAAAAATAAATATTGTAAAAATGGCTATACTACCCAAAGCAATTTACAGATTCAATGCAATCCCTATCAAGTTACCCAAGACATTCTTCACAGAACTAGAACAAACAATCCAAAATTTTATATGGAACCACAAGAGACCCAGAATTTCCAAAGCAATTCTAAAGAACAAAAACCAAGCAGGAGGCATAACTCTCCCAGACTTCAGGCAATATCACAGGGCCACAGTAATCAAGACAGTGTGGTACTGGTACCAAAACAGACATATGGACCAATGGAACAGAACAGAGAACCCAGAAATAAACCCAGATGCCTACAGTCAACTGATTTTTGACAAAGGAGGCAAGAACATAAAATGGGAAAAAGAGAGTCTGTTCAGTAAGCATTGCTGGGAAACCTGGTCAGTTGCATGCAAATCAATGAAACTAGAACACACTCTCACACCATGCACAAAAATAAACTCTAAATAGCTTAAAGACTTAAATATAAGACAAGATACCATTAAACTCCTGGAAGAAAACATAGGTAAAACATTCTCTGACATCAACCTTATAAACGTTTTCTCAGGTCAGTCTCCCAAAGCAACAGAAATAAAAGCAAAGATCAACCAATGGGACCTAATCAAGCTGACAAGCTTTTGCACAGCAAAGGAAACCAAAAAGAAAACTAAAAGGCAACTTACAGAATGGGAGAAAATAGTGTCAAATGATGCAACTGACAAGTGCCTAATCTCAAAAATATATAAACAACTTATGAAGCTCAACAGCAAAAAAAACAACAACCCCATTGAAAAATGGGCAAAGGACCTAAATAGACAGTTCTCCAAAGAAGAGAAGCAGATGGCCAACAAGCACATGAAAAAATGCTCAACATCACTGATGATTAGAGAAATGCAAATCAAAACTACTACAAGATACCACCTCACACCAGTCAGAATGGCCATCATTAACAAGTTCACAAACAACAATTGCCGGAGGGGATGTGGAGAAAAGGGAACTCTCCTGCACTGTTGGTGGGAATGTAAGCTGGTACAACCACTATGGAAAACAGTATGGAGGTACCTTAGAAAACTATACATAGAACTACCATATGACCCAGCAATCCCACTCTCGGGCATACACCTGGACAAAACTTTCCTTGAAAAAGGCACCTGCATATGCATGCATGTTCATTGCAGCACTATTCACAATAGCCAAGACATGGAAGCAACCCAAATGCCCATTGACAGATGATTGGATTAGGAAGATGTGGTACATATACATAATGGAATACTACTCAGTCATAAAAAATAAGATAATGTCATTTGCAGCAACATGGATGGAATTAGAGACCCTCATACTTAGTGAAGTAAGTCAGAAGGAGAAAGACAGATACTATATGATATCACTAATAACTGGAATCTAACATACTGCACCTTTATGCAGAAAAGAAAATCAAGGACTTGGAGAACAGACTTGTGGTTGCCAAAAGGGAGGGGGAGGGAATGGGATGGTAGGGGGGTCTGGGGTTAATAGCTGTAGATTGTTGCCTCTGGGCTAGAAAAGCAAGGAGATACCACTGTATAGCACTGGGAACTATGTCTAACCACTTGTGATGTGTAACCCTGTCACCACGCTGTACAGCTGGGTATAATGTAAAAAATAAATAAAAATTAAAAAAAAAGACAAAAAAACAAATTGGAAAGGAAGAAGCAAAGCTGTCACCTTTTGCAGATGACATGTTACTATACATATAAAATCCTAAAAATGCCACCAGAAAACTACTAGAGCTCATCAATAAATTTGGTAAAGCTTTAGGATACAAAATTAATACACAGAAATATCTTGCATTTATATGCAGCAACAAGGAGATATCAGAATTAAGGAAATAATTCAATTTACCATCGCATCAAAAAGAACAAAACACCTAGGAATAAGCCTACCTAAGGAGTCAAAAGACTTGTATTTGTAAAAATATAAGACACTGATGAAAGAAACTGAAGACAACACAAACATATGGAAAGATATACCTTATTCTTGGATTGGAAGAATCAATGTTGTTAAAATAACCACACTGCCCAAGGCAATCTACAGATTCAATGCAATCCCTATCAAATTACCAATGGCACTGTCCAAAGACATAAAACAATTTCATAATTTGTATGGAAACACAAATGAACTTAAGCAGTGAAAGCAATCTTGAGAAAGAAAAACAGATCTGGAAGAATCAGGCTCCCTGACTTCAGACTATACTACAAAGCTAGTCATCAAAACAGTATGGTACTGGCACAAAAACAGAAATACAGATCAACAGAACAGGACAGAAAGCTCAGAAATAAAGGCACACACTTATGATCAATTAATCTAACAACAAAGGAGATAAGTACAATGGAGAAAATATAATTTCTTCAATAGACGGTATTGAGAAAACTGGTCAGATACATGTAAAAGAATGAAGTTAGAATGTTCTCTAATACCCATACACAAAAATAATCTCAAAATAGATTAAAGACCTAACTGTAAGACCGAATACTATGACACTCCTAGAGGAAAACACAGGCAGAACACTCTTTGACATAAGTCACAGCAGTATTTTTTTGGACCTACCTCCTAGAGCAAAGGAAATAAAAGCAAAAATAAACAAATGGGACCTAATTAAACTTAAAAATTTTTGCACAGCAATGAAAGCCATCAAAAAAAGCAAAAGACAACCTTCTGAATAGGAGAAAATATTTACAAAGGACATAACCAACAAGGGATTAATACCTAATATATATAAACAGCCCATACAATTCAACATCAAAAAACCCAACCTGATTATGAAACTGGGAAAAGAACTCTATAGATATTTTTCCATAAAAAGCAAATGCAGGTGCCACATTAAAAGACGCTTAACATTAGTAAATCATCAGGGAAATGCAAATCAAAACCACAATGAGATTATCACTTCACACCTCAATGAGATAGCACATTCTTAGTCAGAATGGCTGCCTGCAAAAAAGAACATAAACAACATATGCCGTCAAGGATGTAGAGAAAGAAGAATTCTCATACATTCTTAGTGGGAATGTAAACTGGTATAGTAACTGTGGAAACCAGTATGGAGGTTTCTCAGGAAACTTAAAATAACCACATGACCCAGTAATTCTAATTGTGACTAAATATCTGAAAAAAAGCAGAGGAAATCCGGTAGGGCTTAGAGACTAGATGCCATTGTTTCAGGGAGCTGGAGGGAAGGGGTGGGATCCACCACTAGAGCCTTGTTCCTTGTGCATGCTCTCATGCTGCAGGACACCAACTGCTCCAGCTCCAGGAGCCACCAGGGGGCAGCTGCTACCTAGCAAGAGCTGGGGAGCAGCTCCCACATTTAGGGCTATGGAGAACAGATGGAGTGACTACGGGAATAACACAAGCTCTATGGCTCCTGCCAGTGGCCCAGCAGTGGACCATGGGAGTAGTCTGCATTGCACAGGGGTCAGAGGAGCCAAGAGAGGCCCGTTGGTGCATGTTCTGCTCCTCTCCAACAGCTACAGCGAGCACTCTTGCCATTAGCCTGGCAAGAGGAGGGACCATGGGAACAGCACATGTCCTGCAGCTAGAAAGAGAGCCTTTTAGGAAGTTAGGGAGCAGCCCCTGCCCCTGGGGCTACAGAGAGTGCTCCCTACAGTAGCCAAACAAAGGGAGTGACTGTGGAACACCACCTGTCCGGGCAGAAACAGAGAGCAGTCCTGAGAGTCTCTCCTCCAGAGAGCAAAGGGAGGGACTACAGGAGCAGCTGCTGACACTGCAAGCGAAAGGAAATGGTCCTGAGAGCTGCCTGGTAGCAGGAGGAGGTGCAGAAGGCTCTGATGGCCTCCCCCTCTACAAAGGCAATGCTGAGAACCATGAACCACTGCCACTTCCCTCACAGACCCCATCCTAGCAGCCACCTGGCTCCAGGAAAGGTAGCATGATACTACTGCTCCCATCACATACTCTGAGTACACATGAGCCCTACCAGCCCTGAGAACTCCAGGACTGGGTACCAGCTGTTCCATCTACATGCCTGCTGTCAGGAGACCATAAACATAGAAAGTTAGACAATATGGGATGACAAAGAAATAACTTTCAGACAAAGGACCAGGACAAACACACACACACACACACACACACACACACACTAAATGAAGAGGAGATACGCAATTTACCTGAAAAGAATTCAGATGATAGAGAAGATGCTCCAAGATATCAAAAAAAAGAATGGAGACACGGATCAAGAAGTTACAAGAAATGTTTAACAAAGAGCTAGAGGATTTAAAAGCAAGCAAACTAAGATGGATAGCACAATATTTGAAATGAAGAATACACCATAAGGACCAAAAAAATGAACAACCCCATCAAAAAATGGGCAGCAGATCTAAACAGATAGTTCCCAAAGAAGACATACAGATGACCAAAAAACACATGACAAGATGTTCAACATCACTAATTATTAGAGAAATGCAAATCAAAACCACTGTGAGGTACCACCTTACACTGACCAGAATGGCCATCATCAAAAAGTCTATAAACAATACGTGCTGGAGAGGATGTGGAGAAAAGGGAACCCTATTACACTGTTGGTGGGAATGTAAATTGGTGAAAACAGGATGGAGATTCCTCAGAAAACTAAAAATAGAATGACCATTTGATCCAGCAATCCTACTCCTGGGCATCTATCCAGGGAAAACCATGACTCGAAAAGACACATGTACTCCAATGTTCATTGCAGCACTCTATACAATAGCCAAGACATAGAAACAACATAAATGTCCATTGACAGAGGAGTGGATAAAGAAGATCTTGTACATATACACAGTGGAATATTACTCAGCCAAGAAAAGGAAAAACTAACAGCATTTGCAGCAACATGGATGGACCTAGAAATTATAATGCTAAGGGAAGTCAATCAGACAGTGAGATGCCAGCATCAAATGCTATCACTTACATGTAGAATCTAAAAAAAGAACACAATGAATTTCTTTGCAAAACAGATACTCACAAACTTTGAAAAACTTAGGTTTCCAAATGTGACAGGCTAGGGGTGGGGGGATGCACCGAGGGTTTGGGATGAAAATGCTATAAAATTTGGTTGTGATGACCATTGTACAACTACAACTGTAATAAAATTCAATAAGTAATAATTAAAAAAAAAGAATACACTAGAAGGAATCAACCACAGGATAACAGAGGCAGAAGAATCAGTAAGTGAGGTGGAAGACAGAGGAGTGGAAATCACTGCCATAGAAAAGAATAAAGAATGAAAAGAACTGAGGAGAGTCTAAGAGACCTCTGGGACAACATTAAACATGCCAACATTTGCATTGTAGGGGTTCCAGAAACAGAAGAGAGAGAAAGGGCTAGAGGAAATATCTGAAGAGACTGCAACCAAAAACTTTCCTAATATGGGAAAGGAAACACTCACACAAGTTGAGGAAGCACAGAGAATCTCATATAGGATAGACCCAAGGAGAAACAAAGGGAGACACATACTAATCAAACTGACAAAAATTAAATACAAAGAAAAAATATTAGAAGCCACAAGAAAAAAGCAACAAATAACACATAAGGGAACCCCAATAAGGATAGCAGCTGATTTTTCAGCAGAAACTCTGCAAACTAGAAGGGAGTGGCAAGATACATTTAAGGTGGTGAAGGGGAGAAACCTAGAATCAAGAATACTCTACCCAGAAAGATTCTCATTCAGATTTGAAGGAGAGATCAAAAGCTTTTCAGACAAGCAAAAGCTAAGAGAATTTGGCATCTCCAGTCAGCTCTACAATAACTACTAACAGAACTTCTCTAGGCAGAAAAGAAAAGGCCACAATTAGAAACAAGAAAATTACCAATGAGAAAGCTCACTGGTAAAGGCAAAGATAATATAAAAGTAGGAAATCACCCACTGACAAATACGATATCAAAACTAGAAGGCATGAGAAGAGGAGAGGACAAATGGAGAACATGGAAAATGCATTTGAAATTAAGAGACCAGTATTCAAAAACAATTCTGTACACATATACGAACATACAGTGGAAAAAAGTCTCTTCAAGAAGTGGTGCTGGGAAAACTGGACAGCTAAATGTGAAGGAATGAAATTAGAACACTCTCTAACACCATACACAAAAGTAAACTCAAAACGGATTAAAAACCTGAATGTAAGGCCAGATACTACAAAACTCCTAGAGGAAAACATAGGCAGAACACTCTGACATAAATCACAGCAACATCTTGTTTGATCCACCTCCTAGAATAATGACAATAAAAGCAAAAATAAATCAGTGGTACCTAATTAAACTCAAAACCTTTTACACAGTCCCAAAGGAAACCATTAAAAAAAAAAAAAAACCTAAAAGATAGAGTTCCCATCACAGTTCAGCAGGTTAAGAACCCAACATGCTGTCCATGAGGATGTGGGTTTGATCCCTGTCCTCACTCATGGTATCCATGAGGATGTGCGTTTGATCCATCAGGGGATCTGGCATTGCTGAAAGCTGTGCCTGTGGCATAGGCTGTCAGCTGCAACTTTGATTAGACCCCAGTCGGGGAACTTCCATATGCTGCAGATGTGGTTTTAAAAAGAAAAATTAAAAAAAACAAAATGAAATGAAAAAACAACCCACAGAATGGGATAAAATATTTGCAAATGATGTAACTGACAAGAGCCTAATCTCCATAATATACAAACAACTCACACAACTCAACAACACCGAACAAACAACCCAAATGAAAAATGGACAGAGAAGACCTAAATAGACATTTCTCCGAAGAAGGTATACGGATGGCCAGTAGGCACATGAAAAAATACTCAACATCACTAATTACTAGAGAAATGAAAATCAAAACTACAATGAGGTACCACCTCACACCTGTCAGAATGGCTGTCATTAACAAGACTAAACAGAAAAAAAATGACAAATGCTGGAGAGGTTGTGAAGAAAAAGGGAACCCTCCTTCACTGTTGGTGGGAATGTAAATTGGTACAACCACTATGGAAAACAGTATGGAGGTTTCTCAGAAAATTCCAATACAGAACTTCCATATGATTCAGCAATCTCACTCCTGGGCATATATCTAGACAAAACTGTAATCCAAAAAGATACATGCACCCCTATGTTCACTGCGGCACTATTCACAAAAGCCAAGACATGGAAACATAAATGTCCATCGTCAGATGAATGGGTTAAGGAGATGTGGTACACAAATACAATGGAATACTACTCAGCCATAAAAAGAACAAAATAATGCCATTTGCAGCAACATGGATACAACTAGAGAGTCTCACACTAAACGAAGTAAGTCAGAAAGAGATAGACAAGTACCATAAGATACCACTTACATGTGGAATCTAAAATATGGCACAAATGAACCTATCTACAAAACAGAAACAGACTCATGGACATAGAAAACAGACTTGGGGTTGCCAAGGGGGAGGGAGGAGCAAGTGGGATGAACGAGAAGTTTGGGGTTAGTAGATGCAAACAATTACTTTTAGAATGGATAAGCAATGGGGTCCTGCTGTATATAGCATGGGGAATTATATCCAGTCTCCTGGGATAGACCATGATGGAAGATAGTATGAGAAAAAGAATGTTGCATGTGTGTATGACTGGGTCACTATGCTATACAGCAGACATTGACACAACACTGTAAATAAACTATACTCCTTAAAAAAAAAGTCTACTGGATTTCCCCGGTGGCTTAGTGGGTTAAAGATCTGGCATTATCACCGCTGTGGCTCAGGTCACTGATATGGCACAAGTCTCTGGTGTGGTGCAGGTTTGAACCCTGGCCTGGGTATTTTCACATGTCATGGGTGTGGCCAAAAAAAAAGTCATTTACCAATAACAAGTGTTGAAGACGATGTGGAGAAAAGGGAACCCTTGTACACTGTCAGTAGGAATGTAAATTGGTATAAGCACTACGGAAAACAGTATGGAGGTTCATTTAAAAACTAAAAACAGAACTACTATGTGATCCAGCAATTCTTTTTTTTTTTTTGTCTTTTTTTTTTTTTGCCTTTATGTGGAGCCGCACCCGCGGCATATGGAGGTTCCCAGGCTAGGGGTCTAACAGGAGCTGTAGCTGCCAGCCTTCGCCACAGCAACACGGGATCTGAGCCGCGTCTGCAACCTTCACCACAGCTCACGGCAACGCCAGATCCTTAACCCACTGAGCAAGGCCAGGGATCGAACCTGCAACCTCATGGTTCTTAGTCGGATTCGTTAACCTCTGAGCCACGAAGGGAACTCCATGTGATCCAGCAATTCTAATCCTGGGTATACAGACAAAGAAAAAACAAAATTACCAATTCAAAGAGATACACACACCCCAATGTTTGTAGCAGCACTATTTATAATAAACAAAACACATTAGGAACTCCAGTGTGCCCATCAATAGATGACTGAATTAAGAAGATGTAGCGCATGTGTGTGTGTATAAAATGGAATCTCATTTGCCTATAAAAATGAAATAATGCAGTTTGTATAGCAATGTAGATAGACCTAGAAAATATTATGCTTACTGAAATAAGTCATATAGAGAAAGACAAATACATGGTATCACTTATACTGGAATCTAAAAAATAATACAAATTAATGCACATGGAAAATGAAAACAGACTCACAGACATAGAAAGCAAACTTGTGGTTCCCTAAGGGGAGAGGGACAAATTAAGGGTATGAGATTAGCAGATACAAACTACACAAAACCAATACGCAACAAAGACATACTGTATAGAGATGGAGTTATACTCATCTTACAACAAACTATAACGGAATATAATGTGCAAAAACACTGAAACACTGTGCTATACATCTGAAACTAACATAATACTGTTAACTATACTTCAACAAAATAAAAGATAAAGACCTAAATTTGGTAAGAGTAGGTAATGGATGAGCTATGCGTAAGGAGGAAGGGTTTACAGAAGAGAGGATTATCAAGGACGACAACCAGGCTTTTTGGCTCAAGTGCCTGAGTCCAATCAACAGCTCAAGCAACTCAGCTGTTGACTAAGATATGGAACAATAGAAGAATATACAAATTTGAATGGATAAGATCATTTATTCACTTTGGATGTGGGTACTCTGGAGGTGCTTTTGAGATCTCTTAAGTAGAAATTCAAGTAGGCATTGGATATGCTGGTCTGGGAATACAAAGGAGTAATAAGTTTGTGAGGCACTGGTCATGAGCAATGAGTATGTGCAGCCAACCCTCGGGAGAAAGCACAGAATAAGAGGAGAAAGGGGTCTTGGGGTGGGGTTGAAGGATCATCTAGTCTAGGCGCCAGATAATAAATGTTGCAGGCTTTTCAGGCCACACAATCTCTATTACAACTATTCAACTTCGCTGCTGCCGCACAAAAGCTGCCATAGACAATTCACATCAAATAAGGTGACTCTTTTCCAATAAAACTTTACTTATGGACTTTGAAATTTGAATTTCATACAATTTTAATGTATTATGAAGTGTTATTCTTCTTTTGACTTCTTTTTTAACCATTTAAAAATGTAAAAATCAGGAGTTCCCATCATGGCTCAGCGGTAACAGATCCGACTACTATCCATGAGGATGTGGGTTCGATCCCTGGCCTCGATCAGTGGGTTAAGGATCCGGTGTTGCCGTGAGCTACAGTGTAGGTCACAGATGTGGCTTGGATCTGGCATTGCTGTGGCTCTGGTGTAGGCTGGGAGCTACAGATCCGATTCAACCCCTAACCTGGGAACTTCCAAGTGCTGCGAGTGCGGGCCTAAAAAAAAAAAAAGGCAATAAATAAATACATAAATGAATATGTAAAAATCACTCTTAGCTCAAACTGTACAAAAACTCGGGTCAGCAGACACAGCTTGTGCGCTGTATCTGGGCTTCTATCTGTTCAATAAGGTTTAATCAGAACACACTGCCATCCTCATTCTCTCATGCATGGCCTTTCATGCTACAAGAGCAGAGTTGAATAGTTGTGACAAAATAATCTATCTACTACCTGGCTCCTTACAGAAAAAGTTTGCTAACTTCTTGTCTAGACCTTAGAAAAAGAGGAAAGGAGGAAACCTACAAAGAAGCCTAATATGTGTTTATAAAAGACTATATAGTGATGGTTAAAGAGCATGCAGAGTCACTTTTGTGCAAATCAAGTAGTCAAGAAGCAGTCGCAACAGGAGTTCCCCCTGTGGCGCAGTGGGGTAATGATCTGGCTTGTCTCTGTGGAGGTGGTGGTTTGATCCCTGGCCCCGCACAGTGGATTAAGGATCCAGTGTTGCTGCAGTTGTGGCTTGGATTCGAACCCTGGCCTGGGAACTTTCATATGCTGCAGGGGCGGCCAGAAAAAAAAAAAAAAGGCGGTCCTAACGGAATAGGAAATGGATAATTTAATTTTGTCAGGATGCAAAATTCCATCCATCCAAATCAGGTAGTGAAAAAGGTAAAGAAAGTTATAATTAAAATTGGTAGAAAGTTGAAAGATACCCAGGGCATGTGTGTCATATTTTCTGTGAAATTATGTCCACGCTGAAAGACATGGACTTAGGACTCTGGCTGATACGGGAAGCTGAATTTGACCATCAGGCTAGCCTGGGTCCTTATAAGGTGCCCTGGAAATAAATTCAGGTTCCAGTGACATCTTGAAATTTCTGCCCAATTTTTCATTGGGTTAAGATGAGTATAAATTAATCTGTAAAATTTATGAAGTAAATATTAATGATGGAGTGAAAGTGATTATTCTACCTTTGGCACAAAAATTACTAAATTTTTTTTTTTTTTTTTGCTTTTTAGGACCTCACTCGCGGCATATGGAAGTTCCTATGCTAGGGGTCAAATCAGAGCTACAGCTGCCAGCCTACACCACAGCCACAGCAACGCCAGATCTGAGCCACATCTGCAACCTACACCACGGCTCATGGTAACGCGGATCCTTAACCCACTGAGTGAGGCCAGGGACTGAACCCGAAACCTCAGTTCCTAGTAGGATTTGTTACCACTGAGCCACAATGGGAACTTCCCTCATCAAGAAAAATATTTTAAAATGCAAGCAACAACGTATGGACTTCCCGTGTGGCTCACAACATAACTTCTCGATGTTGCTTCTACAGTTTGCATCAAAAAGAATCAAATACTTAAGAATAAACCTGCCTAAAGAGACAAAAGACCTGTACTCTGAAAATCATAAGGTGCTGATGAAAGAAATCAAGGATGACATGAACATGTGGAAAGACATACCATGCTCTTGGATTTGAAGAGTCAATATTATCAAAATGACTATACTACCCAAGGCAATCTACAGATTCAATACAATCCCTATCAAATTACCAAGGACATTTTTCACAGAACTAGAACAAAATATTTTAAAGTTTGTTTGGAAACACAAAAAACCCAGAACAGCCAAAGACATCCTGAAAAAGAAAAATGGAGCTGGAGGAATCAGGCTCCCTGACTTCAGACTCTACTACAAAGCTACAGCCATCAAAATCATATGGCACTGGCACAAAGACAGAAATATAGATCAGTGTAACAGGATAGAAAGCCCAGAATTAAACCCACGCATCTATAGTCAACTAAGCTATGACAAAGGAGGCAAGAATTGGAGAAAAGAGCCTCTTCAACAAGTGGTGCTGGGAAAACTGGACAGCTACATGTAAAAAATGAAACTAGAACACTTCCTAACACCATGCACAAAAATAAACTCAAAATGGATTAAAGATCTAGATATAAGACCAGATATTATAAAACTCTTAAAGGAAAACATAGGCCAAACACTGACATAAACGATAGTAATATCTTCTCCGATCCATCTGTCAGAGTAAGGACAATAAAAAGAGAAATAAACAAATGGGACTTAATTAAACTTCAAAGTTTCTGCACAGCAAAGGAAACCCTAAACAAAACGAAAAGACAACCCACAGAATGGGAGAAAATATTTGCAAATGATTCAACTGACAAGGGATTAATCTCCAAAATTTACAAACACCTCCTACAGCTCAATACCAAAGAAACAAACAACCCCATCAAAAAATGGGCAGAGGATCTAAGCAGACAATTCTCCAAAGAAGACATGCAGATGGCAAATAAACACATGAAAAGATGTTCAACATCGCTCATTAGAGAAATGCAAATCAAAACCACTCTGAGGTACCACCT
>PVHT020000037.1:6919183-6955760 GCA_004024745.2 Catagonus wagneri | reverse complement strand
TGCTGGAGAGGGTGTGGAGAAAAAGGAACCCTATTACACTGTTGGTGGGAATGCAAATTGGTGCAGCCACTGTGGAAAACAGTATGGAGATTCCTCAGAAAACTCAAAATAGAATTACCATTTGATCCAGCAATCCCACTCCTGGGCATCTATCCAGCAGAAAC
Source organism: Catagonus wagneri (assembly GCA_004024745.2). Classification (NCBI taxonomy): domain Eukaryota; kingdom Metazoa; phylum Chordata; class Mammalia; order Artiodactyla; family Tayassuidae; genus Catagonus; species Catagonus wagneri. Next base: position 6,955,596 of record PVHT020000037.1, on the reverse strand, counting down.
CATGACCCGAAAAGACACATGTACTCCAGTGTTCACTGCAGCACTCTATGCAATAGCCAGGTCATGGAAACAACCTAAATGCCCATTGACAGAGGAGTGGATAGGGAAGATATGGTACAGATACACAATGGAATATTACTCAGCCATTAAAAGGAACGAAATAATAACATTTATAGCAATATGGATGGACCTAGAAATTATCATGCGAAGTGAAACCAGTCAGGCAATTAGACAGCAACAGCCAATGCTACCTCTTACATGTAGAAACTAAAAAGACACAATGAACTTCTTTGCAGAACAGAGAATGACTCACAGACTTTGGAAAACCTTGGTTTTTCAAATAAGACAATCTGGGGGGTGGGGGGATGCACTGTGGGTTTCGGACACAAAATCTATCAAATTGACGTGATGATTTTTGTATACCTATAACTGAAATAAAATTTATTAAGTTAAAAAAATAATATCAGTACAAAAAAAATGCAAGCAACAATGTAGCAAAGTGGAAAGACTACTGCTTCTGTTCAACGAAGAGGATACAAGTAGAACAACCTCCAACATCACAACTTATCTGGAGTCCCACAAGACAGCCAAAGTCTCTTGGCGATGGAATGCTTTGAAATCTACGGAAAGTAGGGCACCTTCAAGGGGAAACAGGACATGGACACCGGCTCACCTGCCACAGAACCTGGGAGGAGGAAATAGCGCGTATAAGCATTTAAGAAGAAATCAGCTAACATTTTTAATGAGTTGCTAAAGGCCAAATGTGGACTAGAGTAAGGGAACAGAACTCCTGAGAGCTGCAGACACAAGCGGAATTCACACTCACTTGTGGGCGAAACACTGGACAGAGGGAGGGAGCCTTGGGTGTAGGCCTGGAGGAGAGCAGCTGCCATTGCAGGCAAGACAGGACACCTTGCCAACCCTTCTCCCTAGCGAACAGAAGCCTTAAGTTGCTGAGGAAAGTGAGCAAACAAGAGTGTGACGATAAATCCCTCTGAGGTGCAGAAGCACAGAAAAGGCAGCAATGTGAGGTTAGAGCAGAACAGTGACAAAAACGCTCTGGCATCCCAGCAAGAACCAGCTACATGCTGTCTCTGTGAGATGAACTTTAATTTTTTTGCTTTTTAGAGCCACACCCGCGGCATATGGAGGTTCCAAGGCTAAGGGTCGGAATCAGAGCCACAGCTGCCGGCCTGTGCCATAGCCACAGCAACGCCAGATCCAAGCCGCATCTGCGACCTACACCACAGCTCAGAGCAACGCCAGATCCTGAACCTACTGAGCGAGGCCAGGGATTGAACCCACATCCTCATGGATACTAGTCAGGTTCGTTAACCACTGAGCCATGAAGGGAACTCCCTGAGATGTACTTTAAATACAAAGCTAAAAACAGGTTGAAAGTAAAAGGAAAGGAGGATATACCAAGCAAACAGTGAGCATAAGAGAGTTGTGAAGACAAGAAAAAATAATAAAAGGATCAATACATCAAGTAGATATAGAAATTCTAAATGAATATGCATCTGGTGGTAGAGCTTCAAAATACATGCAGCAAAAACTGACAGAACTAAAGGTAGAAATAAACAAATCCACAATCATGACGGGAAATTTTAGCATACCGCTCCCAATAACTGATAAACAAAATAACAGTACAGAAAAAAACCCAGTGACACCACCAACCACATTAACTGGATTGGTATTTATAAAACACTATCTCCCAGAACGTCAGCATACTCATTTTTTTTCAAGTGCACACAGAATGTTCACCAAGATAGAATATAGGCTGGGCCATAAAATAAGCTTAAGCAAATTTCAGAAGAACGAGATTTTACAAAGCTATTATTGGACCACAACAGAATTAACCTGTGACTCGACAGATGCGAGTCATCTTGACGATCCCTCCATATGTGGAGACAGAGCAAATGACTCACTTCTACACAACCCATGGGACAAAGAATTGCAAAAAAATTCAAAATATTTTAACCAAAAGAAAATCAAAACACAAATCACAGTTCGTAGGATGCAGTTCCAACATTTCTTCTTAAAAAAGAAATTTATAGTTTTACATGATTATGTTAAAAAGAAGAAAGTCTAATTCAATGATAAAATTATACCACTTAGGAAACTAGAAAAGGAACCAATTAAACTTGTTTTGAGTAAGACAAAAATAAAATTATAAGCAGAAATCAATGAAAAGGAAAGCAGATAATCGAGAGATCCAAAGAAAGAAGCAGCTTAGTGTAAAAAAAAGTCAATAAAAGGGATAACTTCTATTTTGGATCAATAAAATAACAGGAAAAACACATATTACCAGTTTCAAGAATAAAAGGAGGACCTTTAATGTATCAATGGTCCACTAATTTTTGACATGGTGAGCAGACTACTCAATGGAGAAAGAATAGTTCTTTTCAATAAATGATACTGAGAAAACTGCATATCCACATACAAAAGAATGAAGCTGGAGCCCTATCTCACACCATATATAAGGGTTAACTCCAAATAGATCAAAGATCTAAATGTTGCAGCTAAAACTGTAACTCTCAGAAGGTAACACTTGGGGTGAGGAAGCTGTACCAACTGCTTGCCTCAGAGGAATGTAAGCAGAGTATCTTAAAAGTGGCCTGCACTTCACAGCTGAGTGGGGTTTACAACGCTTTATAGGATATGGCTGCTGGAAAAACATGCTACCATAAAATGCGTTAAGGAAACACATGTTTAATCTGTCCCGTGGACTTTCTATCTGCTACACCACGAGGCTGAACCATTTCTCACTTCACTCCACCCTTGCTCTCCACCTCACTCAACTCCCTGATTCTGATCTCGGCTTAAACACTACTCTAGAGGGAGCCTCCCCTGACCCCAAATATTAGGTTAGGGCCCCCACCCCGTCATATACTTCATAGCACTGCGAGTGTGTTCAATACCGAGCAGGCTCATGTTGTCATTATTCACTCAGTAGCAGTCTTCCCTGTAGGTGACAAGCTCTAGGGCACAGTCCAAACCTTTCTTCGCACATTTGTATCCCAAGTGCCTGGCACAGAGCCTGGCACACAGTAAGTGTTAAATCAGTATCTGCGACTGCACGGATGACTCCTGCCTCGGCATGCATGCACTCTGCTTCCGCCACGCGGAGAACACCCACCCAAGAACCCCTGAACCCGCCTTCAGGCCAGAACGGCCCACATTCCAGCTTCCCGTCTATGTCCCTGAGCAGAGAGGTAGAAAGCAGCAGTCACCTTGTTGTGGGCCAGGCTAAGGTACTTCAGCTCTGGGAAGGGCGGGGCCAGCGTCTGGTTCCTCGCCTTCAGTGACTTCACAGGAAGAATCTCAAATATGGGAGGAAGTGCACATACCTTGGTCGTCTTAGAAGGAAAAGAGAATCAAAGTCAAAGTGCCCTGGTGATAGAGAAGTGGGCTGGCAGACCGCCCCTAAGGAGTGTGGTGGCAAGAAAGACCATTCTAGAGAGGCTTGGCCAAAAGAGACATCTAGGGTCATGAGGCCAGAGTCACCAAAGGCCCAGAGTTCTGGCTCCAAGTTCTCTGACATCACATGGTGAACTGTTTCTCTGGCACCCTAAGTTCTGTTTCAAGTCCTCTGAAGCCAAAGGATAATTCAGCAGTGCTGCAGACACCAGAGATTGTTTGCTCTCAGCTCCCACTTTCTGCCCTATGGGGACGTTTGGAATCTTCTATACAGTTGGGCTAAGATTTCTCCAGAAGCCCAAAGGGCAGGTGTTTGCACTGCTAAGGGGATGTTTCCTACTGAGGAGACAGAGCAGGAGTGACCTAATTAGGCCTTGAACACCTAGTCTAACCGGCTAATCCACATCCTACAGTGGAGGTCCCTTATTCCAGGATAAAATGACAGCTCAATCCTGGAATACCTCAAGGAGGCCTGGTGCCTGGGTGTGGCCAGTGTATGTGGGTCTCTTGCAGAGTCCTGGTCTCTCCACATAACCCAGCCCGCCTCAGGACCAACACGTTTAATCAAGTAGAAAACAGAATTAGCTGGATTAACTATGCCTTGCTCAGTTCACTCACTGATTCCTTGAGAAAGATGGGGTCAAAGGAAATTACAGGACAGATGCTGGGCTAATGACTGAGTTCAGATGAAACAGATTCTGTTCTAAGCACCATTAACTGCTGTGTAGTCTTGAGAAAGTCACTTCAATTTCACTTGGTCATTCAGTGACCATTTGTGGAGCACCTACTTTTGGCCAAGGATTCTGTGCCCTCCTGGGGTCCAACCTGTACAGCCACAAGTAAGACAAGTGAGTCATGGGTGGAAGTAAAACAAAAACTCTAGAAATGGTGCCTGGGGACTTGAATGAACTTGAGAACCCTCCTCTGATGAGATCTGAATGCAATCTCCAAAGGCCAGATTGGAATGGGGTGGCTTTCCGGTGAGCCATCTAGACTTCGTCCTCACTTCAATGCCAGCTTGACGGCCTGAGACAGCAATCATTACTGTTGAACAGCGTATGAGAGCACTGGGAGCTAGTCTGCGGGCTGTGTCAAGCTAGGGACCTCTCTGTTGAGTCCCCTGCTGCATCTCTGCAGGCCAGCGCAGTGCCCAGCACATGGCAGACACTCAAGTGTCTGGGTGTCCTCAGCGTGAGCTATATTTATATCTCCATTAACTTGTTTCAGTTTATTAAAATTAATGTTTTAACTCAAGGACACCAATACAAAATAGGCAGTTCTTACCTGTGAGGTTGAAAATCCAGGGTAAGATGAAAACACGACCTCTGAAATAAAAAAGCAACAGAACAAAGGTTGGTGAGAGCACTAACTGAGAGGCCAGGGTCTGGGTCTGCCACCCACTGTGTGCAGCAGGGTGCCTCCTATAGGAGGTCCCCATAGGTCCTCAGCTCCACTGGGAACCGGGAAGAGGAGGCAATGACATGTGTCAGGTAATAAGGCTTTTGCACTTAGAATCAAAATCCTTGGCCAGACCCTTTGAGGTCCCGCCTGATCTGGCCCCCACCTCCCTCTCCAATCTCACCTCTCAGGCTACCTCGCCCTGACTCACTCTATTTCAGCCACACTGGGCTTCTCTCTGACTTTGCACCATGCAAGCTCTTTCAAGCCTCAGAACTACTGGGCAGTCAGTATTGGTCAGAAGGCAAACCAACTGTCTTAGAAGAGAGAAACGTACATAGAAGATATTCTGCCAGAGGATTTGAAAATACTATTTGTTATCTTAGTAGAAATAAGTGTGTCAAGACAGTGAATTCAGGAGAGGTGAGAAAGTAAGGAGGCAACTGCAGAGTAATTCCATTCTTGGGACCATCAGCTAAGATGAGCCAGTAAACAGCTGAGTTCAACCTAATGAAGCAAAGCATCTGCTGAGACCGAATCCTGTACAGGGACCACTCACCTCTGTCCTGACGGGACCTCTTCCAAATGCTAATGATATTATACTGAGAAATGTTACATTAAAATGAAACAAGCAAAAGTAGGGATGGAACACTAGGTGGCATAAATAGCTTCTACGACAGCAGTGTGGAAGGAACTGGGGAAATGTTTGTGCAAGAAACAAAGCAGGAGTTAGCTGGAGGGCGGGCCCTGGTCGCAGGTACAGGTGCTAAGTAGTGATCCCTGGGAAGAGAGAGCCCCTATGTATAGAGATGCGCTGAGGTGCGCTCCCCCTGAACTCATCCCTGGCCCCCCTCACCATCACAGGAAGCAGCTACAGAAACCCAAACCTGCACTCTGAGGTTCATATTGAGGATTGTTCAAGACAAAGATCCACAATCGAGCATCTCTAATATCTGAGGAAAGGAAGTTAGAAAATATAAAAAACTAGCATCTGAAAAAGTTTACTGAAGAATAAAATTTTTCAATAGAATAATTAGTGTTCTCCAAGGAATTCAAAAGGCTATTTCATTCTTTAAAAAGTATGTTAGTATGGAAGAGAAACATTAATTTTGTAATTCTAAAGTATGATAAGTAAGAGATTTCATAAATGTGTTGTACAAAAGAATTGGCCCTTCTGAAAAACTAATTTAACGCAGAGAATGGAAATGGGAAAGTAAAAAAAAAAAAAAAAATCAGATTGGTATCAGATTTCTCTCTGGCAACAATGGACTTAGAGGGCAATGAAATAATGTCCTCAAGGTTTTTAGGAGAATTATTTTAGATGAGTTCTTGAGTCAACAAACCAGTATTCAAATATGATAACAAAATAAAGGTAACATTGGATATTGTATGGAGGAGGAAATCTACCATAAGCAAACCCTTTCTGAAAGAATCAAACAGTGAATGAAAAGCAATACAAAAGAGGAAAGTACTTTGTGACTACAAGAGATATTTCTTAAACAAGACCCAAAGGCATAAATCGTAAGGTAAAAATGGACAGAGCTGGTGTTATGAAATGAGTGTGTCGTCCCCCCCACCGAGTCCTAACCACACCCCCAGTACTTTCAAATGTGACTATATTCGGACACAGGGCCTTTAAAGGATTAATTAAGGTTAATGAGGTCATTAGGACAGACCCTAATTCAATATGAAAGATCTCCTCGTAAGAACTAGAGGTTAGGATGCAGACAATGCAGACGGAGGGCTGACCAAGTGAGGACATGGCAAGAAGGCAGCCTTCTAGAGACCCAGGAGAGAGGCCTCAAAAGAAACCAAACCTGCCAACACCTTAATCTTGGACTCTGAGCCTCCAGAACTGTGAGAAAATAAGTATCTGTTGTTTAAGGCAAACAGTCTGTGGTATTGTTGTTCCAGCAGCCTTATTAGCAAACTAATACATTTAGCTAAATCAAAATTAAGAATTTCTCTTCAAAATGTCATCTCTACCATTACAGATGAAATAAACAGGTGATGATAGAAAAAAAAAAAAGGAAACTAAAGATGGTGCTGAAGGCAAAGAAGGAAGCCCCTGCCCCTCCCAAAGCTGAAGCTAAAGCAAAGGCTTTGAAGGCCAAGAAAGCAGTGTTGAAAGACGGCCACAAAGAAAAAGAAGACCCAGATGTCACCCACCTTCTGGCACACAAAACACTGCGGCTCAGGAGGCAGCCCAAATATCCTCAGAAGAGTGTTCTAGGAGAAACCAGCTTGACCACTGTGCAATCATCAAGTTCCCCCTCCCCACTGAGCCAGCCATGAAGAAGACAGAAGACAGCAACACACTTGTGTTCACTGTGGATGTCAAGGCCAACAAGCAAGCACCAGATTCAACAGGCTGTGAAGACGCTCTATGACACTGATGTGGCTAAGGTCAACACCCTGATCAGGCCTGATGGAGAGAAGGCGTATGTTCGACTGGCTCCTGACTATGATGCTTTGGATGTTGCTAACAAAATTGGGATCATCTAAACTGAGTCCAGCTGGCTAATTCTTAATATAAAAGTCTTCACTAAATGCAAAAACAAGCAAAAAAAAGAAATTAAAAATATTAAAATTGCCAAGGGAAATAGCAATTCGTAAAAGTTGAAAACCCAGTTGTTAATAAGTGAAGAAATACTGAACATAACCAACATTTAGAAAAATGCAAAGGAAAACAGTGAAGAAACACTTTATACCCAAAAGAATAACAAATCTTAGGACAATTAAGAAGCTGAGGAAGGAGTTCCTGTCGTAGCTCAGCAGAAACAGATCCGACTAGGAACCATGAGGTTGCGGGTTCAATCCCTGGCCTTGCTCAGTGGGTTAAGGATCTGGCACTGCTGTGAGCTGTGGTGTAAGGTTGCAGATGCGGCTCGGATCCCGCGTTGCTGTGGTGTAGGCTGGCGGCTACAGCTCCGATTAGACCCCTAGCCTGGGAACCTCCATATGCTGCAGATGCGGCCCTAAAACGACAAAAGACAAAAAAAAAAAGCTGAGGAATATCAAGCGCAAGCAAGGTTATAGGGAAACAGGAGCCCTTACACACTACCACTGTGAGTACACCCTACAGCACCATTCTGAGGAGCAACCAGGTGGCACTTATTTAAACAATACATGCATACATTCTGTCACCCAACAAACTATTAGGTAACTTTTCTAGAAAAACTCTAGTATGGGGCACATGCAAGAGGTGTACACAAGGTGGGCAAACTATGTGTCCATGAGCAAGGGAACAGATGAATAAAGTGTGACTAGAGCATAGTGTGGAATATTATGCAGCAGTTAAAAGGAAAGAACTGAATATTCATATAGCAATAAGAAAAACCTTTTTTTTGTTGTTTCTAGGGCCACACCTGTGGCACATGGAGATTCCCAGGCTAGGGGTTGAATTGGAGCTGTAGGTGCCATCCTACACCACAGCCATAGCAACGCAGGATCTGAGCCACGTCTGCAACCTACACCGCAGCTCACCGCAATGCCAGATCCTTAACCCACTGAGCAAGGCCAGGGATTGAAACTGCGTCCTCATGGATGCTAGTCAGATTCATTAACCACTGAGCCACGATGAAAACTACAGAAAAATCTTAAAAAGCACTGAGTGAAAAAATTAACAGAATGAGCTCAATAGAATATTACCACTATACAAATTAAAAACCATTACACATAAAATAGCATGTTTTACAAAGATACATACATATAGCCAGGAAAATATACCCAGCCTAAAAACAGATACCTATATGAAAACAGGAAATGGGTGTAGGAATTAAGAAAGGAGAAAAAATAAAATAGGGCAAGAAGAGCTTTGTAAAGAATAATGATTAAAACGTGCTAATAACCTGAACTTTACCATTAACTCAACTCTCTGCTCCTAAGTTATACACAGACACAGACACACATCACAGATGAACCAAAGGAGGAAGATTTGAGATATGAGCAGCTGCAGTGAGCACAGAAAAAGTGAAACCAGAGTTCAGCCTCAGTGCAAAGAATTGTTAACGTGTAATGAAAAAAACTTAGAGCCACTCAAATCAGGACTAGTGTTCACCACACTAACGGACGTGACGAAGTAGGAAGGAATAAGTAAACACTGAGTTTTTGCTTATTTAAGAATAACACTCCGGGGGAGTTCCCGTCATGGCTCAGTGGTTAACGATCCGACTAGGAACCATGAGGTTGCGGGTTCGATCCCTGGCCTTGCTCAGTGGGTTAACGATCCGGTGTTGCCATGAGCTGTGGTGTAGGTCGCAGATGCGGCTCGGATCCTGCGTTGCTGTGGCTGCGGCGTAGGCCAGTGGCTACAGCTCCGATTAGACCCCTAGCCTGGGAACCTCCACATGCCGCGAGTGCGGCCCTAAAAATGACAAAAAGGCAAAAAAAAAAAAAAAAAGAATAACACTCGGATTTGGTTGATTTTAGGAACCGACAGACAAAGGTGAGTTTATATATGTGGATTAAAAGTTTTAGGGTAATGACTGACCTGGAAATGAGATGTATACCTAACTTTAAGCAACTAGAGGAAAAGACGGCATTAAAAGAAAACTCAGTTCCCACGGTGGCGCAGGGGGTTAAGAATCTGACTGCAGGAGGAGGGATCAAGATGGCAGAAGAGTAGGACGTGGAGCTCACCTTCACTATAAACACATTAAAAAAAATCTACAGGCGGAACGATTCACACAGAACATCTACTGAATGCTGGCAGATCTCAGGCTTCCAAAAATGGTAAGAAACGTTTCCCGTAACTGGGTAGAACAAAAGGGGGGAAAAACAGAGATAAAAAAGAGGAAAAAATGGAATGGGGACTAGACTAGCACTCCTGAGAGGGAGCTGTGAAAGAAGAAAGGAATCCACACCCTAGGAGGCCACCTAACTGATGGAGAGAACAGCCCCAAGGGAGGGGGAGCCTCAGAGCCTTGGAGGAAAGCCCCACAGCCGATCTGAGGAGGGCAAAGCAGAGAGAGATGCACAGATGACTGGTGCACCCCGAAGCACCACAGCCCGAGACACGTGGGCAGGGGTTGGGCGCTGAGACCCTAGCTACAGAGGTCAGTTCCAGGGAGGGAATTAGGGGTGGCTGTGTGGAAACAGCCTGGAGCGATGAGCTACTGGCTGGGGAGGGGCACGCCACAGCTAAGGGAGAGAGGAAAGGGTTCCTCTTGCATGAGCTACGGGAGTGGGTACAAACTGCTGCGGCCACCTCAGACTCCTGAGTTGGGCATGGCCCACCAGAACCGAAGGGCCCACGAACAGGTTGAGCCTGCAGCCCCAGTCATCCCAAGGATCACAGCAAAGGAGGGCCCTGCAACTGAGTGTCGCCTGTTGTCCTCACAAGCTGCTTACAGATCATCCCACATATAAACAGCCCTCCACGACTACAGTAAACTACTGTTTTTCCTAAACTCAAAGAGTAAGAAAAATATAAGCAAAATGAAGAAGCTCAGGAACCATTCCAGGTTAAGAAGACAGGAGAATTTCCCTGAGGATTGAGCAATGAAACACAGATCTCGCCATCTAACAGACACTCAGTTCAAAAAGGAGGTAATGAAGATACTCAAGGAATTAAGAACAGATATCGACAGTAACACTTTAAAAAGCAACTAGAAGAGGAGCCAAAAAAAATTAGGAAATTCATTTGCGGAGACAAAAGCTGAGTTAAACGCATCGAACAACAGAATGCATAATGCAGAGGAACAAATAAGTGACTTGAAAGATGGAATAATGGAAATCACCCAACCAGGACAACCGACAGAAAGCCAAAAGAAGAACAATGAAAGCAATATAAGAGATCTATGGGACAATATAAAACATCTACACATGCTAGGGATTCCAAAAGAAAAAAAGAAAAAGGGACTGAAAGGAGAATTTGATGGGGATACAATAATGGTAGGAGACTTCAATACTCCACTCCCATCAATAGACAGATCCCCTAGACAGAAAATCAACAAGGCAACGGAGACCCTAAATGACACTATAGAACTGTTAGACTTAACTCATAATTTCATGACAATACATCCAAAAAAACCATAATATACATTCTTTTCAAGCGCACATGGAACACTCTAGAATTGACCACATACTGGGGCACAAAATTAACCTCAACATATTTAAGAGTACAGAAATTATTTCAAGTATCTTCTCTGACCACAATGGCATGAAACTAGAAACCAACCACAGGAAAAGAAATGAGGAAAAAAAAACTGTCTACATGGAGACCAAACAAAATGCTACTAAAAAACCAATAGGTTGTGGTGCAGTGGAAACAAATCTGACAAGAAGTCAGTGTGTTAAGGACCCAGTATTCCCGTAAGCTGTGGTGTAGGTCGCAGATGAAGCTCTGTGGCTGTGGTGTAGGCCGGCGGCTACAGCTCTTATTAGACCCCTAGCCTGGAAAACTCCATATGCCTTGGATGTAGCCCTAAAAAAAAAAAAATCAGAGAGGAGATAAAGATTTAAAAAACAAAAATAAAATCAAGAGCTTGTACTTTGAAAAAGTAAACAAAATTGACAAACCTCTAACAAGACTCACCAAGAAGAGAAAGAGAATCCAAATAAACAAAATAAATGAAAAAGGAGAAAGCTCAAAGGATACTGCAGAAATACAAAAATAAAAAAAAAAAGAGAATACTATGAACCATTATTTGACAACCAAGAAGAAATGGATAACTTTCTAGAAACATACAGCCCACCAAAACTGGATCAAGAAGAAATAGGTAGGAGTTCCCACTGTGGCTCAGTGAGTTAAGGATCCAACATTATCTCTGTGAGGATGTGGGTTCAATCCCCTCAGTGGGTTAAGGATCCGCCATTGCCATATACTATGGTGTAGGTTGCAGATGTGGCTCAGGTCCAGTGTTGCTGTGGCTATGGCACAAGCCCCAGCTACAGCTCTAATTCAATCCCTGGCCTGGGAACTTCCATATGCTACATATGCAGGTGTAAAAAGAAGAAACAGTTAATTTGAACAGACCCGATCAAAAAAACAGCCTGTTCAATAAGTGGTGCTGGGAAAACTGGACAGCCACATGTAAAAGAATGAAATTAGAACACTTCCTAACACCATGCACAAAAATAAACTCAAAATGGATTAAAGGCCTAACTATAAGACCAGATACTATAAAACTCTTAGAGGAAAACTTAGGTCACTCTTCAATATAAGCGCAGCAACATCTTCTCAGATCCACCTGTTATGAGTAATGACAACAAAAACAAAGAAAAACAAATGGGACTTAATTAAACTTAAAAGTTTCTGCACAGCAAAAGAAACCCTAAACAAAACGAAAAGACAACTCACAGAACGGGAGAAAATATTTGCAAATGAATCAACTGACGAGGGATTAATCTCCAAAATTTACAAACACCTCCTATAGCTCACTACCAAAAAAACAAACAACCCCATCAAAAAATAGGCAGAGAATCTAGACAGACAATTCTCCAAAGCAGCCATACAGATGGCAAATAAACACATGAAAAGATGCTCAACATCACTCATTACTAGAGAAATGCAAATCAAAACCACTATGAGGTACCACCTTACACAGGCCATCATCAAAAAGTCTACAAACAGTAAGTGCTGAAGAGGGTGTGGAGAAAAAGGAACCCTATTACACTGTTGGTGGGAATGTAAATTGCTGCAACCACAGTGGAAAACAGGATGGAGATTCCTCAGAAAACTAAAAATAGAATGACCATTTGATCCAGCAATCCCATTCCTGGGCATCTATCCAGAGAAAACCATGACGTGAAAAGACACATGTACTCCAGTGTTCACTGCAGCACTCTATGCAATAGCCAAGTCATGGAAACAACCTAAATGTCCATCCACAGGGGAGTGAATAAAGGAGATGTGGTACAGATACACAATGGAATATTACTCAGCCACGAAAAGAAAAGAACAGCACTTGCAGCAACATGGATGGACCTAGAAATTATCATGCTAAGTGAAGTCAGTCAGACAATAAGACATCAACATCAAATGCTATCACTTACACATGGAATCTCAAAAAAGGACACAATGAACTTCTTTGCAGAACAGATACTGACTCACAGACTGAAAAACTTATGGTTTCCAAATGAGACAGGCTAGGGGGTGGTGGGATGCACTAAGAGTTTGGGATGAAAATGCTATAAAAATTTGGTTGTGATGATTGTTGTACACCTATAATTGTAATAAAATTCATTAAGTAAAATAAAATAAAATGTTAATTTGAATAGACCACCACTGGTAATGAAATTGATTATGTAATTAAAAAAAAACTCCCTATAGACAAAAGTCCAGGAACAGATGACTTCACTAAACATACAAAGAATTTATACCCACCCTTTTTAAACTTTTCCAAAAGACCTGAGCACCTGGGAGTCTCATTTCCATTTTCCTCTCCTACTGACCACAAGCAACTGTCTTACAGCGGGTGTATTTCTCTCTCAAAGTCTCCTAGGGCATTCAATACTTCTTATCCAATCCACTTTTTTTTTTTCCTTGTCTTTTTAGGGCTGCACCCGCGGCATGTGGAGGTTCCCAGGCTAGGGGTCTAATCTGAGCTACAGCCGCAGGCCTACACCAGAGCCACAGCAATGCCAGATCCGAGCCGCATCTGTGACCTAACCACAGCTCAACGCAACACCGGATCCTTAGCCCACTGAGCGAGGCCAGGGATCAAACCTGCAACCTCATAGTTCCTAGTCAGATTCGTTTCCACTGGGCCACAATGGGAACTCCTCAATCCACTTCTTTAAGCCAATCAGCTGAACCCACTGCAAGTTGGGTAACTAACTTTAACCAGTTTTCCTCTTAATTTTCCTGACCTGGTTTTAGCTACTGTACTTCACTCAGGGGTGAACAACAGGAGGGAGAGGATCAGATGGAAAAAATAAGGAACTCTGGGGAGAACTCTCCAGAGGTAATTCATGGGGATGGGTGGTCAGCCCCCAAAGGACCACTGCTTTTATACAACCCATTCACGATCCCCATGGGATTTCCAGATGTCATACCTCACGTGATCCTGATTCTGGAAAACTGCATGCCCAAGATTCTAGACAGGTGTTTCTGTGTCCAGAGCTCTGCCTGTGGAGACTCTATAAACACTGTCAGAGCCCAGGCAGCCTGTCAGAGTGTCCTGCCACTGGACTACACAACCTGTCTGAAAGTGGACCACAGAGGTGAGGGCACAACTATGTCCCCTCTATCAGGCGAGGTAATTTGGATTGGAGAGTCAGAGCCTGTAATCAACACTTCCTCACCCAGAACGTTCTCTGGGCTTCGCTATCCCACTCTCATATCCCAGGTCAGAGGCTGGAAGTGCCAAAACAGAGCAGCAGGTGGGCTCTGCCAGTGCTCTGGTGCCCTCTCCTGGCCATGCCTTCCAACAACAACTCAGAGCCCTTCCTCCTGTCTCCTGAACAAATCACATGGCTGCGCTGAACTTGAGCTCCTGACAGTCTGATTTCTTTCCTTTTCTCCAATAAGCATAACTGACTGCCTTAGAGAAGGGGTTATTTCTTCCTCAAAGTCTCCCTGGGCACTCGCTCCTCTCTACTCAATACCACTACTTTTAGTTAATGAGTTGAACTCACTTCATGTCCATTAACCGGCTTTAATTAATCAGCCCCTTTAATTTTCCTGACCTAGTTTTAGCTAAGGTACTACCTCTCAGGAGTGAACAACATGAGGGAGAGGTTCAGACGGAAAGAAATAAGGGATTTTGGGGAGAACGTTTTAGAGTTCACAGGGATGTGCACAGAGCAACCACCAAAGGACCACCTGTTTGACACAAGCCTTTTAGGACCATTAGCCTAGATTTCCAGATGTCAAAATGCAGGCAAGCCTGCTTCTTGAAAACTGCATGCCCACAATCAAGCGTGGTACATCTGGATCCAGAATTCTGCCTCTGGACAATCCTATGGCAGTCAGATTTCTAACAGCCTGTCAAACTGTCTAGCCACTGAGCTACCAGACCCATCTGGAATTGAACCACAGATGGGAAGGCAGACTATGTCCCTTCTGAGGTGAGGCTCTGCCAGCACTGCCTCGCCCTCTAGTGGCCATTTCCTATAAAGACAACTCAGAGCCCTTTCTCCTGCTTCCCCGATCATACACTAGGGCTGAACTTGACTTGAGGACCTGATAGCCTGATTTAGCTTCTCCTCTTCCACTAAGCACAATCAACTGCCTTACAAAGGTGGGTATTCCTCTGTCCAAGTGTCCCAGGAAACTCAATCCTCCATATCCAACACAACTGATTTTAAGTCAATCAGCCAAACCCACTACAATTCAGGTAAAGGTTTTTAAATTAATCACCCCACTAATTCACATAGACTGGATTTAGCTAAGGATCTTCCTTAGAAGTAAAGGTCAGAAGAGAGTCTCAGATGAAAAACAAACAAACAAAACGCAAGGACAGAGGGGGAGAAATCTGCAGAAACAGATCACAGGGACGTGCAGAGCAGACCACCCAAGTACCACAGCTTTCACACGCTCCATTCACGGACACCAGCCCACCTTTCCAGAGGCCAAAACCCATGCAAGCCTCATTCTAGAAAACTGCATGTCCAAGACTCAGGCCTGGTATTTGTGGGTCCAGAGTTCTGAATCCTGAGAATCAAATGGGAGTCAAGCCTTAGACAGCCTATGAAACTGTCTGGATATTGGGCTAGCCAACAGTTTGAAAGTGGCCCATGGATGTGAAGGCAGAACTATTTCCCCTCTACCGGGTGAGGCCATTTGAACCCGAGAGTCAGATATGGCCTGTATCCTTGCTGTCCAAGTCCCTGGAGTTCCTCTGTTCTGATCTAGAACTCCTTCTCTGAGCTTAGAAGTGCTGACAATGAGCAGCAGGGGGGCTCAACCTGTGCTACAGTGCCCACTAGAGGCCATTGACTCTAACAACCACTCAGAACCCTTCCTCTTTACTTGTTGACCATATATGGGGGCTGAACTTGCCCTGAGCACCTGATGGCCCCTTTTCCTATTTCCTCTCACAGTGAACACAGGAACTGTCTTAAAGGAGGGTGTTTCTTTCTCAAAGTTTTCCAGGGCCCTCCATCCTCCCTATTCAACACCACTACTTTAAGTCAATCAACCAAACCCACTTCATGTCAGGTAACTGGCTTTAAATTAATCACACCCTTTTAATTTTTGTGACCTGGTTTCAGTAATGGTAATTCCCTCAGGATGAACAACACGAGGGAAAGGCTTGGATGGAAAAAAAAAAAAAAAATAAGGAACTTTGGAGAGAACTCTCCAGAAATTAGTTTGCAGGGATGCACAGTGTGTGCCCCAAAGGGTCACTGCCTTTACACAATCCGTTCACCACCAGCCCAGGTTTCCAGATGCCAAACCCCATGCAAGCCTGATTCTGGAAACTACAAGCCCAAGATTCAAGCCAGGTATTTCTGGATACAGAGTTCTGCCTCTGGACAATCAAAAGGCTGTCAGACTTTGAACGGCCCATCAAAGTGTCCGCCCACTGGGCAATCCGGCCAGTCTGAATGTGACCCATATAGGTGGGGAAAAACTATGTCCCTTCTCTCAGGCAAGGCGATTTGTACTGGAGGTTGAAGCAGCCTGTAACCAACCCCTGATCACTGGGCATGTCTCTGGTGTGCCACAAGCCAATCTCATACCCACCTCTGAGCCTGCAAGTGCCAACACAGAGCAGCAAGTGTGATCTGCTGCACACTAGGGGTGACCCTTTGGGCCACCAAAAGACCACTACTTTTACACAAACCATTCAGGACTCTATGCCCAGACTGACAGATGTCAAACACTATGCAAGCTTGATTGAGGAAAAGTGCATGCTCAAGACTCAAGCCTTGTATTTCTGGGCCTAGAATTATGCTTCTGGAGCATCAGATGGCAGTCAGACCTCAGACAGCCTGTCCAATTGGCCATTGGGCTCTCCACCCAGACCCACAAATGTGAAGACAGAACTATGTCCCCTCCGTCAGGTGAGGGCATTTGAACCTGCGAGTCAAGAGTGCTGTAACCAAGCACTCCTCGGGGTCTGCATGTTCTTGGTGTTCCGCCAGTCCCAGCTTGCTCCTAACTCAGAAGTGCCAACGGGGAGCAGCAGGTGGGCACAACCTGCGCTCCAGCGCCCTCTAATGTCTGTTCCCTCTAACAGCAACTCAGAGCCCTGCCTCCTGAACAACTCCCAGGGCTGCATTGAACTCGAGCCTCTGATGGGCTCTGCAGGTGCTTTGTTGAAACACAAGCAACTGCCTTACAGAGGGTATAGCTCTCTCTCAAAATTTCCCAAGGCCCTCAGTCCTTCCTATCCAACACCCCTCCTTTAAGACAGTCAACAAAAACCCACTTCATGCCAGGTAACTGGCTTTAAATTCATCAGCCTTTAATTTTTCATGACCTGGCTTTAACAATGGTATATTCCTCAGGGGTGAAAAACAGGAGGGACACAATCAGATGGAAAACTGAAAGGAAGTAACTTTGGGGAGAACTCTCAGGGATGGTTTACAGGAATACATACAGCATGCTCATGAAGAGACCACCATGCAGCCTTACAAAGAGGAGTATTTCCTCTCAAAATCTCCCAGGAAACTCAGTCCTACCTATCCAACACCACTACTCTGAGTCAGTCAGCCAAACCCACTGCAAATCAGGTAAACATCTTTAAGTAATGCCCCATTAATTTACATGAATTGCATTTAGCAAGGTTCTTCCTTCAGGAATGAATGACAAAACGGACTGTTTCGGATGGAAAAAATAAGAACCTGGGAGAGAACTACCCAAAGAGAGTTCACAGAGATGGGCACCACGTGCCCACCAAACAACCACAGCTGTTCCACAAACCATTCAGGACCACCAGCCCAGATTTCCAGATGACTACATCCACACAAGACCGACTGTGGAAAAGCACCTGCCCAAGATTCAAGCATGGTACACCCGGGCCCAGGGTTCTGCCTCTGCAGAATCAAACTGCAGTCAGACCTCAGACAGCCTTTCAAATTGTCCAGCGATTGAGCCACCTGACCAGGCTGCAAGGGATCCACAGATGTGAAGGCAGAACTACGTTCCCTCCACTGGGCAAGACCATTTGAACCCTAGGATCAGAGGAAGCCTGTAACCAAGCCCTTTTCGCTGGACATGTCCTTGGGGTTCCGCCATTCCTGTCTCAAACACCATCTCTGAGCTAGGAAGTTCCAACAGGGAGCAGCAAGTGGGCTCAGCCCGTGATGTGCTGCCCCTAGAGGCCACTACCCTCCTCCTGGCTCCGTGACAGTACACTGGGGCTCATCTTGACTCGAGCACCCCACAGCTTGAT
Organism: Catagonus wagneri; assembly: GCA_004024745.2. Classification (NCBI taxonomy): domain Eukaryota; kingdom Metazoa; phylum Chordata; class Mammalia; order Artiodactyla; family Tayassuidae; genus Catagonus; species Catagonus wagneri. The sequence continues at coordinate 6,937,489 of PVHT020000037.1, read as the reverse complement.
TTCCTTTTTGCTCTGAGCACATGCAACTTCCTTAACTGGGTAGGGGGTGTATTTCTCACTCAAAACCTTCCAGGGCCCTCAGTCCTCTTTATGCAACACCAATTCTTTTTGTCAATGAGCTGAATACACTTCAGATCTGGTAACCAGCTTTCAGTAATTCAGCCCCCTCTTTTTTCTTGACCTGGTTTAATTTACGAGAATTCCCTCAGGGCTGAACAAAAGGATGGAGAGGATCAGATGAAAAAATAAAGGAACTTTGGAGAGAACTCTCCAGAGCTAGTTCGCAGGGTACCCAACAAAGGACCACCACCATTTTTACACAATCCATTCACAACCCCCAGAGCAAATTTCCAGATGCCAAACCCCATGCCCACCTGATTGTAGAAACTACAAGTCCAAGATTCAAGCCAAGTACTTCTGGGTCCAGTTTACTTCTAAGACAAGCACTGTCAGACCCCCAGAGTCCTTCTAACTGTATGGGCACTGGATAACACTACCAGTGTGTAGGAACCCACAGATGTGAAGGCAGAACTACGTTCCCTCTATCAGGCAAGGCCATTTGGAATGAAGAATATTGGAGGTGGTGTATAACCAACACCTCCTTTTTTGGTCATAGCCTTGGAGTTCCACCCTCCCCTTCTGGACTCCCAACTCAGAGCGTGGAAATTCCAACAGAGAGGAGCCAGGCAGCATCTGCCAGGGTTCTGGCACCCTCTTGTGGCCATTATTTCTAACAACAACTCAGAGCCCTTCCTCCCGCCTCCAGACCAAACCCAAAGACTGCTCTGGCCTTGAGCATCTGACAGCCTCATTTCCTACCTCCTTTCCCTCTAACAACAACCAAGTGCCTTACAGATGGGGTACTCACCTCTAAAACTTTCCCACGGCACTCATCCCTCTCTAACCGATAATACTGTATTAACTTAATCTGCCTAACCCACTACAGGTCATATTACTGGTTTTAAATAATCAGCCATTCTCCTTAATTCAGGGGCTTTGTTTTAGGGCAGGTTCTAAAAGCAGGGGTCAACGACAGAAGGAAAAGGCTCAGATGGAACAAGCATAAAAAACTTTGGGGCGAACTCTCAAGAGAGAGCACACAGTGATAGGCAGAGACCACCCACTAAATCATCACCGCTTTTACACACTCCACTCACGACCACCACCCAGCCTCCAGATGCCAAGCCCATACAGGTCTGATTTGGGAAAACTGCATTCCCTCAAATTGAGGCAGGTATTCCTGAGTCCCTATGTTTGCCTCTGGAGAATTAAGTGAAAGACCCGAGACGGTAGGTCAATTGTCTGGCTATTGGAAAATATGACCGGTCTGGAATGGGCCCACAGATATGAAAGCAGAACTACACCCCTCTCTCAAGCACGACAACCTGAACCAAAGAATCAGAGGCAGCCCGAAAGCAACACCTCTCTTCTGGTCACATCCTTGCGGTTTTGCCATCTCCTCTGGAACCCCAACTCTCAGCCTGGAAGTGCCAACACAGACAAGCAGTTGGAGGAGCTCCTATTGTGGGTCAGCAGTAACGAACCCACCAATATCCGTGAGGACACAGGTTCGATCCCTGGCATCGCTCAGTGGGTTGAGGATCCAGCACTGCCGTGAGCTGTGGTGTAGGTTGCAGATGTGGCTTGGATCCCATGTTGTTCAGGCTGTGATGTAGGCTGGCAGCTGCAGCTTTGATTCTACCCGTAGCCTGGGAACTTCCATATGCTGCGGGGTGGCCCTAAAAGGGCGAAAAAAAAAGAAAGAGAAAGATGGACTCTGCCTGGACGCTGGCACTCTCTAGTGGCCATTACTTCTAATAACTACTCAGAGACCTTCCTCTCTCCTGACCAAACCCATGAGCTGAACGGGGCACCTGAAAGCCTCCTTTCCCGTCTTTTCACCCACTAACAATGCCTTAATGAGGGTGGCGTTTCTCTAAGTCTCGCAGACACACAATCCTCCCTATCCAACACCATGACTTAAGTCAATCAGCCGAACTCACTGCAAATCACATAACCGGCTTTACATTATATGATCGGCCCCACACCCTCAATTCATGAACTTCGTTTTAGCTCAGGTTCTTCCTGCAGGGGTCAATGACGGAAGGAAGACACTCAGATGGAAGAAGAGTAAGGAACTTTGGGAAGTACTCTCACGAGAGAGTTCTGAGGAAGAGGGAAAGAAAACCCTCCAAATTATCACCGGTTTTACACACTCCATTTAGGAGCACCAGTCAATGCTTTCCAGATGGCAAACGCCAAGTAAGCCTGATTTTGGAAAAATGCATGCCCGAGATACAATGCATGTATTTCTGGGTCCAGAGTTCTACCTCTGGAGAATCAAACAGCAGTCAGACCCAGACAATAGGTCAAACGCTCTGGATGCTGGGACACTTGACAACTCTTGAATCAGTCCATACATATGATGGAATTTGGACCAAAGAATCAGAGGCAGCCCGTAACCAACCCCTCCTTGCTGGTCATATCCTTGGGGACCTCCAGGGGGAGCTCCTGTCATGGCTTAGTGGTAATGAACCTGACTAGTATCCTGAAGACGCAGGTTCAACCTCTGGCCTTGGTCAGTGGGTTAAGGATCTGGTGTTGCCATGAGCTGTGGTGTAGGTCACAGACACGGCTCAGATCCCACGCTGCTGTGGCTGTGGTGTAGGCCGGCAGCTGCAGCTCTGTTTCAAGCCCTAGCCTGGTAACCGCCATATGCCGCGGGGGCGGCGCTTAAGAAAAAAAAGAAAGGGAGAGAGAGAGAGAGAGAGAGAAGGAAACAGCTAGGCACTGCCAGCACTCTGGTGACCTCCAGTGGCCTTTCTTATAACAGCTCAGAGCCCTTCTGCCCATTGAACAAAGGGGCTATACTGGGCTTGAGCACCTGACAGCCCAATTACCCCCTTCTCTTCCTCTAATAACAATCACGTGCCTTACACAGGGTGGTGTTCCTCTTTTTGAGTCTCCCAGGGCACAAAGTCCTCCTCATCCAACAACTGCTACTTTAAGTCCATCAGCTGAACACACTACCAGTTACATAGCTGGCTTTAAATTAATCAGATCCACCCTTAATTCACAGACCTGGTTTAGTTCAGGTTCTTCCTGCAGGGTTCACTAACAGAAGGAAAAGGATCAGATGGAAGAAGAATAAGGAACTTTGAAGAGAAGTCTCCAGAGAGAGTTCTCAGAGATAGGCAAAAACCACCTACCACATTATCATGGCTTTTACACAATTTCTTCACAACAACCAGCCAAGCTTTCCAAATGCCAAACCCCCAAGCAGCCTGATTCTGGAAAACTGCATTCCCAAGATCCAAGCCATGTATTTCTGAGTCCAGAGTTATGCCTCTGGAGAATTAAATGGCAGTCAGACCCCAGGCAGGTCAAACTGTCCGGCCACTGGGACACATGACAAGGCTGGAATCAATCTACAGATGTGAAGGGAGAACTATGTCCCCTCTAACAGGTGAGGCAATGTGGACCAAAGAATTAGAGGAAGCCTGCAACCAAGGCTTCCGTGCTAGTGACATCCTTGGGAATCCGCAATCCCCAACTTAAACATCAACTCTTAGCCTGGAAGTGCAAATACTGGAAAGCAGCTGCGCTCTGCTGGAGCTTCGGCACCCTCTGGCGGCCATTCACTCTAACAACAATCACAGCCCTTTCTCCTGCCTCCTAAACAAAGGTACTGCACTGGCTTGAGAGCCTGACAGCCTGATTTCCTTCCTCTTCTCCTTCTAACTATCAAGTGCCTTAGCGGTGTTTCTCTGTCAAAGTCTCCCAAGGCAAACAATCCTCCTCATCCAACCTCACAACCCTAAGTCCATCAGCCTAACACACCACAGGTAACATAACCAGCTTGAAATTAATCAGTTTCTCCCCTTAATTCAGGGATTTAGTTTTAGATCAGGTTCTTCCTGCAGGGTCAGTGACAGAGGGAAGAGGCTCAGATGGAAGAAGGATAAGGAACTTTGGGGAGTACACTGGAGAGAGAATTACCAGGAAGAGACAAAGACAGCACGCTAAACTATAACCACGTTTACACACTATATTCAGTACCACCAGCACAGTTTCCTAGAGGCCAAACCAGTCAGGAAGGGACTCTGAGACTTCCTCTCAATCAGGTGAAGCAATGTGGACTGAGGAATCAGAGGCAGCCTGTAACCAACCCCTCCTTTCTGGTCACATCCTTGGGGTTCCACCATCCCCATCTGGAACCGCATCTCTGAGTCTGTGATAAGGCAGAGTGACCCGTGGACTGTGCCGGTGCTCTGTCGCCCTCTAGCGGCTGTTCCCTCTAACTACTGCGACTCCTTTCTCCTGCCTCCTGAACAACCAACCAACTGGATTGGGGAACCTGAAGTGGACCCCAGCGGGAACCTCACCTGCTGCCCTTTGGCCTTAAACCCAGATTCACGTCCCAGCAATCAATTCACCAGGTAATCCTGGTGAGGAGTCTGCACCAGCCCCTGGGGAAGGTGAACTTCCTCAGGAAGGACTAAGACTCCTCCCACACAGTACTGACCCACACTCAGAGCGGACACTGTGACCTGACAAGCTCATCTCAGCTCCAAACCCAACACGTATGCAGTGACATTCAGATGGAGGCACCAAGTTTCCCAGGACTGATGCCAGGCTAAGTCTCTACCCAATCCCCAACATCACCCCTGAAGCTCCCAGGAATGAGTCCTGGCTGGGTTTCTATCTAGGTCTCCCCAGACTCCACATACCCCTGCAACTCCCACGACTGAGGCTGGGTCTCTACCCAGGCCCCCCATGCCCCCCTCAAGCTTTAAGGACTGAAGCCGTGTCTCTGCCCTGGTCTTTATGTCCTCTTGAAGCTTGCAGGCCAGAGGGAGGACCTCTAGCCAGGTCCCCACGTCCCAGCTGAAACTCCCAGAACTGAGGCCAGATTGGGTCTGCACTCCTCTAAAAACAACAGAGAGCCCTTCCACCCGCCTCCGCTCCAAACCTGGGGGGATGCAGCGGGCTTTAGCACCTAACAGACTGATTTCCTTCCCCCTCTCGCTCTAATAACAATCCAGTGCCTTACAGAGGCTGGTATTTCCTCTCAAAGTTCCCCAGGGCACACCTTGATAGAAACACCACCTTTAAGTCAGTCAGCAGAACGCAGTACAAGTCATGTAACCAGCTCTAAATTCATCAGCCACTCCTGAATTTGCAGACCCCGTTTTAGGTCAGGGTCTTCTCACAAAGGTGTAGGACAGGACGCAACAAAAATAAAGAACTTTGGGGAGACCTCCCAAGAGAGAGGTTCAGAGAGAGGTAAAGACCCCTCCCCAACAAATTATAACCTTTTCTATAAACACCGCTCACAACCTCCAGCCCAGCTATCCAGATGCCACAGTCCATGTAAGCCCGAGTCTGGTAAACTGCATGTCCAAGATTCAAACTGGGTGTTTCTGGGTCCAGAGTTCTGCCTCTGGAAAATCCAAAGGCAGTCAGACCCCGGACCATGGGGCAAAGTGCCTGACCACTGGAACACACCACGGGTCTGGAAGGGAGCCACAGATGTGAAGGCAGAACCATGTGCCCTCTACCCAGTGAGGCAATGTGGACCCAAGAATCAGAGCTGGCCTGTCACCAACCCCCTCCTTTCTGGTCATATTTTTAGGGTTCCGCCATCCCCATCTGGAACCCAACAGAGAGCAGCAGGTGGGCTCTGCCAGCCCTCCAGTACCTCAGGCCACCTTCCACTTTCAAAACAACTCAGAGCCATTCATCCTGCCCCCTGAACAGATCCATGGGCTGCACTGGGCTTGAGTAGCCTGACTTCCTTCCTTCTCTAACAACAATCAAGTACCATATAGAGGATGGTTGTTTCTCTCTCTCATTCTCCAAGGTCACACAGTCCTTCCTACCCAATACCAGTACTTAGGGTCAATCGCCTAACACACTACAAATCATGTCCAGCCTTAAATTAACCACCCCCTTAACTCACAGACATGGTTTTAGGTCAGGCTCTTCCCGCAGGTGTCAGCGACAGGAGGAAGAGGCTCAGATGAGAGAATAAGGAGCTCTGGGGGGTACTATCATGAAAGAATTCACAGGGAGAGGCAGACAGCCCATTGAATCACAACCGCTTTTACAAACTTCAGTCACAACCACCAGCACAATTTTTAGATGCCAAACCACATTCAAGGCTGATTCTGGAAAATCACATGCCCAAGATTCAAGCCAGTGATTCTGTGTTCACAGTTTTTTCTCTGGAGAATCCAAAAACAGTCAGGCCCCAGACAGCTGTTCAAACTGTCTGGACACTGGGTCACCCAACAAGTCTGGAAGGAAGCCATCGATCTGAAGACAGAACTACAGGCCCTCTAACAGGAGAGGCGATTTGGACTGCAGGGTGGGAGGCAGCCTGTAACCACCCCTTCCTTTCTGCTATCATTCTGGGGGCTCGGCCATCCCCAACACTAACCTGACTTCTGAGCCTGCAAGTACCAACGCAGAACAGCAGGGGGCTCTGCTGGCGACAGACGCCCTCTAGCCCTCCCCTCTAAAGCCAGTTCAGAGCCCTTCCTCCTGAACAAACCCAGGGGCTGTACTGGGCTTCAGCACAGGAAAGCCTGATGTCCTTCCTCCTCTCCCAGTAACAGCAATCAGTGTCTTGGAGGGGGTGCCCCTCTCTCACATTCTCCCGGAGCACCCAGTCCTCCCAACCACATCACTACTTCCAGTCAGTCAGCTGAACCCACTACAAGTCACTTGAGCTGCTTTAAGTCAATCAGCCTCCCCTTAATTCGAGGACCTGATTTCAGGTAAGAGTCTTCCCCACAGGGCTCAATGACAAGAGGAAAAGTCTCAGAAGGAATAAGGAACTTCAGGGAGTCCTTTCAGGACAGTGTTCACAGGGAGCAGGAAAGACCACTCAATGAATTATAACCACTTTGACACAACCCAGATTTCCAGATGCCAAGCCACATGCAAGCATGATTCTGGAAACCTGAATACCCAAGATCCAGGCCAGGCCTTACGGGTTCAGAGTTCTGCCTCTGGATAATCAAAGGGCTATCAGACCCCAGACAGCCTGTCCAAGTGTGTGGCCATTGGGCTACACGACCACTTTTTAAGTGACCCACAGCGATGATGACAGAACTATGACTCCTCTATGAGATGAGGCAATCTGAACTGGAGACTCAGAAGCAGCTATAACCAGCCACCCCTCTCTGGGCACTTTCTTGTGGTTCCGCCAACCCCATCTTGAACCTGATCTTGGAAGTGCCAACCCAGAGCAGCAGGTGTGTGCTGCCACAGCACGGAAGCCCTCTAGCAGCCCTTCCCTCTAACACCAACTCAGAACACTTCCTACTGATGCCCTGACTGTACACTGGGGCTGAACTTGACAGGACCACCTGACAGCCTGATTTCGCATCTCCCCTCACACTAAGAACAATCAACAACCTTACGAAGAAGATTATTTGTCAAAGTCTCCCAGGAAACTCAATCCCCCATAGCCAACACCACTACTTTAAGTTAATCAACAAAACAGGTAAACCTCTTTAAATTAATCAGCACCCCCCTCCCCCGTAATTTATGGAAACTGAATTTAGCTAAGGTTGTTCTCTCAGGGGTGAAGGACAAAAGATAGAAGCTCAGATGGAAAAAAGTAAGTATTTGGAGGGAGAACTCTGCAGGGATAATTCACATGAACGGGCTCAGCATGACCACAAAGGACCAGAGCTTTTAGAAACTCCATTCATGTCCACCAGCCCAGCTTTCTGGACAGGAAAACCCATGCAAGCCTCATTCTGGAAAACTACATGCCCAGTACTAAAGCCAGGTATATCTGAGTCCAGAGCTCTTCCTCTGCATGATCAAAGAGCAGTCAGACTTTAGAAAGCCTGTCAAATTGTCTGGCCACTGGGCTACCCAACCAGTCTGGAAGTGACCCACAGATGGGATGTAAGGACAGAACAAAGTCCCCTCCATCAGGTGAGGCCATAAGAGCCAGAGGCAGCCTGTAACCAGCCACTCCTTGTGGGCACGTCCTTGTGGTTTCCCCATTCCTATTTTGAACAACATCGCTGAGCTTTTAAGTGGGAACAGGGATGCAACCTGGGCTCCTGCGCCCTCTAGCGGCCGTTCCTGCTAAGAGCGACACAGAACCCTTCTCTTGACTCCCCGACCATACTCTGGGGCAGAACTTGAGCACCTGAAGGCCTGATTTCCTTTTTCCGCTAGTGCCCCGGGAGACTTTGAGAGAGAAATACACACCTCTGTTGCTTGTGTTCATTGGCTGTCAGACCCCTGACGGCCAATCTAAGTGTCTGTCCACTGGGCCGCCCGACCAGGAAGTGATCCACCGATGTGAAGGCAGACGTATATCCTCTCCACCACGTGAGGCCTTCAGAACCTGACAGTCAGGACCAACCTGTACCCAACCACTGCCCACTGTGCACGTCCTTTGGGTTCCTACCTTCCCATCTCAAACCCCATCTCTGGGACCAAAAGTGCCAACACAGAACCACAATTGTGCTCAAACTGTGCTTCGGCGCCCTCTGGCGGGTGTTCCCTCTAACAACAACTCAGAGACCTCCCTCCCAACTCCCTGACCATACTGGGGCAGAACTTGATTTTGCACCTGACAGCAGGATTCCCTTTTTCTTCTCCCACTGAGCACAAGCAACTGACTTACAGAGGGATGTATTTCTCTCAAAGTCTCCCAGGGCACTCAATCCTTCCTACCCAACACCACTTCTTTAACTCCACCAACCAAACCCACTTCACGAAAGGTAACTGGCTTTAAATTATTCAGCTCCCTTTTAATTTTTGTGACCTGGTTTTGGCAATGGTACTTCCCTCGGGGGTGAACAGCAGGAGCGAGAGGCTCCGATGGAACAAGAATAATTAACTTTGGGGAGAACGCTTCAGAACAGGCACAGCATGACCATCAAATGACCACCCTTTGTCACAATCCATTCATAACCACCAGCCCACACTTCCAGAGGCCAAACCCCAAGTAAGCCTGATTCTGGAAAACGGCATGCCCAAGATGCAAGCCAGGCATATGTGGGACCAGAGTTCTGCCATGGAGAATCAAATGGTGGTCAGACTTCAGACAGTCCATCAAACTGGCCTTTGGGTACCTTACCAGGACAGGAAAGCAGAACTATGTCCCCTCCATTAAGGCAAAACTATCTGAGAGTGAGACACAGCTGATAACTAAACTCTCTTTTTTGGGCGCATTGCTGGGGTTCCACCAGTCAATCACATAACCCATCTCTGAGATTGAAAGTGCCAACACAGAGCAGCAGGGTGCTATTTTATCTGGCGCCATCTAGGGGCCCTTCCCTCTAACAACTCAGAACCCTCCTCCTGACTCCCTGATCATACACTAGGGCTGAACTTGACTTCAGCAACTGGCAGCCTGATATCCTTTCTTTTTTTCTCCCCCTCTAAGCACAATCGGCTGCCTTATAGGGTGGTGTATTTCTCTCTCAAAGCTTCCCGGGGCACTCATTCCCCTTATCCAATACCACTTGTTTAAGTCAATTAGCCCAACACACTTCAAGTCATGTAAATATCTCTAAATTAATAAGTCCCACCTTCATTTATGTGAACTGGATTTAGCTAAGGCTTTTCCCTCAGCTAAAGGGACAGAAGGGAGAGTTTCAGATGGAAAATCATAAGGATTTATGGGGAGAACTCTGCAGAGGTAGTTCACAGGGATGGGCACAGAGGGCCACCTAAAGACTGCTGTGTTTACACAATCCATTCACTACCCCCAGCCCAGATTCCCAGATGCTAAATCCCACACAAGCCTTATTCTGGAAAACCGCATGCCCAAAATTCAAGCCAGGTATTTCTGGGTCTAGACTTCTGCCTCTCGAGAATCAAGTCTGTCAGACCCTCAACAGCCTGTCAGAGTGCCTGGCCACTGGAATAGCTGACGGGTCTAAAAGTGACATAAGGTGAAGGCAGAACTATGTTCCCTGTACCAGGCGAGGCAATTTGGACTGAAGAGTCAGAGGCAGCCTGTAACCAACTCCTTTTTGCTGTGTTGCCATCCCGATCTGTGTCCCATCTCTGAGCCTGAGAGTGCTGGAGTTTCTGTTGTGACCCAGCAGCAGTAGTGAACCTGACTAGTATCCATGAGGACATGGGTTTGATCCCTGGTCTCACCCAGTGGATCAAGGATGTAGTGTTACTGTGTGCTATTGTGTAGGTTACAGATGTGGCTCAGATCCCATGTTGCTGTGGCTGTGGTATAGGCTGGCAGCTCCAGCTCTGATTTAACCCCTAGCCTGGGAACTTCCATTACGCCGCGGGTGTGGCCCTAAAAAGACAAAAAAAAAAAAAAAGAAAACAAAAGTGCCACTGTAGAACCACAGGTGCGCTCTTGCAGACTGCTGTGTCCTCTAGCTGCCATTCTCTCTAACCCTTCAGAGCCCCTTCCTCCTGCCTCCTGAACAAAGCTGAGGGCTGCAATGAACTTGGGTGTCTGACTAGCTGCTTCTGTTCCTCCTCTCCCACTAAGCATAATCGACGACCACACAGACGGGGGTATTTCTTCGTCAAAGTCTCCCAAAGTACTCTCCCCTCTGTATCTTTAAGTCAATCAGTCAAACACATTTTATGTCAGATAACTAGTTTAAATTAATCAGCCCCCTTGAATTTTGTGACCTGGATTCAGCTTAGGTACTTCTCTGAGGAGTGAACAAAAGGCGGGAGAGGCTCAAATGATAAAATAAAAGGAACACCAGAGAGAACTCTCTAGAGACAGTTCACAGGAATGGGCACAGTGTTCCCAGCAAAGCACCTCTACTTTGACGCAAACCTATCAGGACTGCCAGCCTAGACTTCCAAATGCCAAACCCTATGCAAGCTTGATTCTTCAAAACTGTATGCTCAAGATTCAAACAGTGTACCAGATCCAGAGTTCTGCCTCTGGAGAATCAAATGGCGGATGGGCCTCAGAGAACCTGTTAAATTGTCTGGACATTGGGTTATACAACCAGTCTGTAAACGACTCACAGTTGTCAAGACAGAACGATGTGCTTCCATCGGGTGAGGCCATTTATTTATTTTTATTTATTCACTCTTTTTAGGGCCACACCAGCAGCATATGGAGCTTCCCAGGCTAGGGGTCCAATCAGAGCTGCAGCTGCTGGCCTATGCCACAGCCTCAGCAACGCCAGATCTGAGACGTGTCTGCGACCTACACCACAGCTCACATCAAGGCATGATCCTTAACCCACTGAGCGAGGTCAGGGACCAAACTTGCGTCCTCATGGATGCTAGTCAGATTCGTTTCTGCTCAGCCATGACATAAACTCCAGGTGAGTCCACATAAACCTGAGCAAGGCAGCTGATAACCAACCCTTCTTTCACTGGGCACATCTGTGGGATTCTGCAATACCCATCTTTTTTCTTTTTTTTTCTTTTCTTTTTGCCTTTTCTAGGGCTGCACTCACGGCATATGGAGGTTCCCAGGCTAGGGGTCTAATCAGAGCTGTAGCCAATGGCCTATACCACAGCCACAGCAATGCCAGATCCGAGCCGCATCTGCAACCTACACCACAGCTCATGGCAACGCGGATCCTTAACCCACTGAGCAAGGCCAGGGATCAAACCTGCAACCTCATGGTTCCTAGTCAGATTCATTAACCACTGAGCCACAACAGCAACTCCTGCCATACCCATCTTGAAACCCACGTCTGAGCATGGAAATGCCAAGACAGAAGCAGGTGGGCTCAACCTGTGCTCCAGTGCCTTCTAGTGGCCATTCCCTCTAACGACAACTCTGAGCCCTTCAACCTGACTCCCTGATAATAAATCCACTGAAGCTGAACTTGCTGCCAGTTTCTCACATCTTGACTTCCTTTTTCCCCTCTCTGAGCACAAGCAACTGCCTGACAGAGGGATGTATTTCTCTCTCAAAGTCTCCCAGAGCACTCAGTCCTCCCTATCCAACACCACTCCTGTAAGTCAATCAGCGAAACCCACTTCAAAACAGGTAACCTTATTTAATAAGCCCCCGTTTAATTTTCTCGGCCTGGTTTTAGCTAAGGTACTTGCCTCAGGGGTGAAAAAGACAACGAGGAGGTTCAGATGGGGAAAATAAAGGAATTCTGCAAAGAACTCTCAAGAAAGAGTTCAATGGAAGAGCTAAAGTCTGCCCATCTAACTGTAAGAGCATTTATATTCTCCAATCACAACCTTCAGCCCAGTTTTCCAGATGACAAACCCTATGCAACCCCGATTTTGGAAAACTGCGTGCCCTAGATTCAAGCTAGGTATTTCTGGGGACAAAGTTCTATCTCTGGAGAACCAAATGGAAGACCCCAGAGTCAGTCAAACTGTCTGACCATTGGGACATACAACCAGTCTGGAAGGGACCACGGCTTTAAAGGTAGAGTTAGGTCCCCTCTATCAGGTGAGGCAATTTTGACTCAAGGGATCAGAGGCCCTCCATGCCCTCCAGTGACCCTACCTTCTCAAAACAACCTAGGGGCTCATTTCAGCAGCACATATACTAAAACTGGAATGAGACAGAGAAGATTAGCATGGCCCCTGTGAATGGATGACATGCAAATTCATAAAGTGTTCCACATTATTCACATGTTTGAGACTGAATGACTATCGGTCTAAAGCAAGCAGAAATAGAAACACATTAACATACTTGAAAAACAGGGCAACCACAAATCAGAAACAATACATTCACAAAAACCAAAAAGAAGAGGACACAAGCATAAAATAAAAGGAAATCATCCAACCAAAAACAGAAAAAGGAACGAAGGAGAAACACAGAATCAACTGGAAAACAAGGTTTAAAACTGCAACAAACACATATTTATCAATAATTACCTTAAATGTCAATGGACTGAATGCTCTAATCAAAAGACACAGAGTGGTAGACTGGATAAAAAAAACAAGAGCCTGCATTACACTGCCTACAAAAGACCCACCTTAGAGCCAAGGATACATTAGACTGAAAGTGAGGGGATGGAAAAAGACACCTCATATGACTGGAAATGGCAGGAAAACAGGAGTTGCAATACTCATATCAGACAGGAGTTCCTGTTGTGCCTCAGTGGTAACAAACCTGACTAGTATCCATGAGGACATGGGTTCGATCCCTAGCCCCACCAAGTGGGTTAAGGATCCAGCACTGCTGTGAGCTGCAGTGTAGGTTGCAGCTGCAGTGTAGGTTGCAGATGCAGCTCGGATCCTATGTTGCTGTGGTTGTGGCATAGGCCAGTAGCTGCAGCTCCGATTTGACACCTAGCCTGGGAAGTTCCATATGCCACAGGTGTGGTCTTAAAAAGACAAAAAACAAAACAAAAAACCCTCATATCAGACAAAACAGACTTTAAAACAAAGGCCATAAAGAAAGATGAAGGACACCAGTAATAAAAAGATCAATTCAAGAAGAGGATATTACACCCATCAATATATATGCCCCTAATATACGAGCACTCAAAGGGAGAAATTTATGGGAACAAGCTAATAGTAGGATACTTTAATACTCTATTCACCTCAATGAACAGATCTTATAGACAGAAAATCAATAAGGCAATTGAGACCCTAAAAGACACAATAAAACAGTTAAACTTACTTGATATTTTCAGGACATTACATAAAAAAAAAAAGTTCCCAGGCTAGAGGCTGAGTTGGAGCTGCAGCTGGCCCACGCCACAGCCATGCAATGCCAGATCTAATCTGCGTCTGTTACTTACACTGCAATGCCAGATCCTCAACCCACTGAGCGGGCCCAGGTATCAAACCCATGTCCTCATGATACCAGTTAGATTCTTAACCCACTGATCCACAATGGGAACTCCCAGAATATACATTCTTTTCAAGTGCACATGGAACATTCTCTAGGAGTGACCACATAACTGGGGCATAAAACTAACCTCAACAAATTTAAGACTATAGAAATTATTTCAAAAACCTACCCTAACCATAATGGCATGAAACTAGAAATCAACCTAAGGAACAGAAATGAAAAACAAAAAGAAAAACAACTGTCTACATGGAGACCAAACAACATACTACTAAAAAACCAAAAGGTCAATGAGGAAATTAAAAAATACCTTGAGACAAACAAAAATGAAAACACAACCATACAAAATCTATGGAACGCCATAAAAGCAGTTCTTACAGGGAAGTTCACAGTGATACAGGCATTCCTCAAAAAAACAAGAAATATCTCAAACCAATAACCTGACCTACCACCTAAAAGAATTAGAAAAAGAACACGCAAAACCTAAAGTCAGCAGAAGGGAGGAAATCATAAAGATCAGAGAGGAAAGCAATGAAATAGAGACTTTTTTAAAAATAGAAAAAAAATCAATAAAACAAAGAGCTGGTTCTTTGAAAGGGTAAACAAAATTGACAAACCTCTGGCTAGACTCACCAAGAAGAGAGCATGAAACTCAAACAAAATAAGAAATGAAAGAAATCTCAATGGATACTGCAGAAATACTATTAATAATTATATGCCAACAAATTTGACAACCTAGAAGCCATGGACAACTTTCTAAAAAGATACAGCCCACCAAAACCAAATCAAAAAGAAATAGACCATTTGAACAGACCAATCTCTAGAAATGAAATTGAATATGTAATTTAAAAACTCCCTATAAACAAAAGTCCAGGACCAGATGGCTTCACAGGCAAATTCTACCAAACATACAAAGAACTTATACCCATCCTTTTTAAATTTTTCCAAAAGGTTGAAGGAGAAGGAATAATCCCAAAGACATTCTATGAAGCAACCATCACCCTAAACCCAAAACCAAAGATACCACCAAAAAAGAAAATTATAGACCAATTTCTTTGATGGATACAGATGGAAAAATTCTCAACAAAATTTTAGCCCACTGAATCCAAAAACACATAAAAAAGATCATAAACCACAAGCAAGTAGGATTCATTCCAAGTTCACAAGGGTTCAACTTATGCAAATCAATCAACATCATACACATTAACAAAAGAAACGTCAAAAACTATACAATCATCTCAACAGATACAGAGAAAACATTTGACAAAATCCAACATCCATTAGTGATAAAAATTCTCACCAAAGTGGGTAGAGAGGGAACAATCTCGACATAATAAAAGCCATTTATGACAAATAGCTAATATAATACTCAATGGAAAAAAGCTAAAAGCCTTCCCACTAAAATCTGGAACAAGACAAGGATGCCCACTCTCACCACTTTTATTCAACATAGTACTGGAAATCCTAGCCAGAGCGAACAGACAAACAAAAGGTATCCAAATTGGAAGAGAAGAGGTAAAACTGTCACTCTATGCAGATGACATGATACTATATATAGAAAACCCTAGGGACTCCACACAAAAACTCTTGAACTGATCGATGAATTCAGCAAAGTAGCAGGATACAAAATTAACATCCTTAAATCGGTTGCATTTCTGTATACTAACAATCAATTATTACAAAAAGAATATTAAAAAAATATCTTTTAATGAGTTCCCATTGTGGCTCAGTGGGCTCAGGACCTGATGTTGTCTCTGCGAGAATGCGGGTTCAGCACTGCCACAAGCTGTGGTGTAGGTTGCAGAAGCAACTCGGATCATGGCTGCGTTGCAGGCCTCAGCTGCAGCTCCAGTTCTACCCTTAGCCTGGGAAATTCCATATGCCACAGTGTAATTGCGGGAAAAAAAAAAAAAGAAGAATCCAGCCTATAAAATGGCTTAAAGACTTAAATATCAGACATGACACCATAAAACTCCTAGAAGAGAACATAGGCAAAACATTTTCTGACAAAAACCGTATAAACGTTTTCTTAGGTCTGTCTTCCAAGGCAATAGACATAAAAACAAAAATAAACAAATGGGACCTAATCAAATTTACAAGCTTTTGTGCAGCAAAGGAAACCATAAAAAAAAAAAAAAATGAAAAGACAACGTAGGGAATGGGAGAAAATAGTTGCAAACAACGCCACCAACAAGGGCTTAATCTCCAAAATACACACACAACTCAGCAACAAAAAACAAACAACCCAATCAAAAAAATGAGCAGAAGATCTAACTGGACATTGCTCCAAAGAAGACATACAGATGGCCAACAGACACATCAAACAATACTCAGCACCACTGATTGTTAGAGAAATGCAATTCAAAATAACGAGGTACCACCTCACACCAGTCAGAATGGTCATTAATCTTTAATTACTCTACAGATAAAAATGCTGGAGAGGGTATGGAGAAAAGCAAACCCTCCTACACTGTTGGTAGGAATGTAAACTGGTACGACCACTGTGGAAAACAGTATGGTGGTTCCTCAGAAAACTAAATGTAGAGCTACCATATGACCCAGCAATCCCTCTCCTGGGCATATATCTGGAGAAAACTGTAATTCAAAAAGATGTATGACCCCTATGTTCACTGCAGCACTATTCACAAAAGCCAAGAAACGGAAACAACGTAAATGACCATTAACAGATGCCTGGATTAAGATGTGGTACATATACACAATGGAATACTACTCTGCCATAAAAAGAATGAAATAATGGCATGTGCAGCAACATGGATGCAACTAGAGATTCTGATACTAAGTGAAGTAAGTCATAAAGAAAAAGACAAATACCATGTGATATCATTTATATGTGAATCTAAAATATGGCACAAATGAATCCACCTACAAAACAGAAACAGACTCACAGACATAGAAAACTGACTTGTGGTTGCCAAGGGGGAAGGGGGAGGGAGGAGGGAGTCGGATGGACTAGGAGTTTGGGGTTGGTAGATGTAAATTACTACTTTTAGAATGGACAAGCAATGAGGTTCTGCTGTACAGCACAGGGAACTAGATCCAGTCTCTTGGGCTAGACCATGATGGAAGATAATATAAAAAAGGAAATGTACATATATGTATGACTGGGTCACTTTGCTGTACAGCAGAAGTTGGCACAACACTGTAAATCAACTATACTTTAACTTAAAAAAAAAATTACATAAAAACTGAAAAAAAAAAAAAAAACAGTGTAGGGGTACCTGCTGAGGTGCAGTGGGTTAAAAATCTGATTGCAGTGGCTCAGGTCACTACTGAGGCATGGGTTCAACCCCTGACCCTGTGCAGTGGGTTTAATGATTTGGCATTGCCACAGCTACAGCACAGGTTGCAGCTGCAGCTCGATTTCAATCCCTGGCCCAGGAACTTCCATATGCTATGGGTGTGACCATAAAAAGAAATCAATGCAGTAAACTTTATTAATGGATTAAGGAAGAAAAATCACGTGACTGCCTCAACAAATAAAGAAAAAGTGTCTGACAAAATTCAATACCCATATATAATAAAAACCCTATTAGCAAACTAGGACTACAAAGAAATTTCTGTCATCTGATAAAAGGCATTGACAAAAATATCTACAGCTAATTCATAATTTTGAAATACTGAACTGTTTCCCCCTGAGGTCGGGAACAACACGCGGATGTCCGCTATCACCACTCTCAACACTGTACTGGAAGTCTTAGCCAGCAAAATGAAGAAATAAAAAAGTGTAAGAGGTATAAGATTGATAAAGAAGTGGTCACTATTTGTAGACGTCATGATCGTGAACACAGATAACCCAAAAGAACCTGCAAATGACTAAAAATGATAAGTGAATTTAGAAAGGTTGCTGGATATATGTTCAATATTTCTATGTACTAGCAAGAAACATGGAATATGAAAAAGCAGTACCATTGATAACAGCATAAAAAAGACCAAATACCTAGGAATAAATCTAATGAAAAATATGCATAAACTCACCACTGAAGGCTAGCATTGTCAAGAAGAATTTTAAAAGGCCTCAAAAATGGTGAGATGTGTTATTTTAATGAATCCGAAGATTCAATATTGTAGAGATGTCAGTTCTCTCCCAATTGGTCTACAAGTTCAATGCAATTCCAATTAAAATCCCAGCAGGATTTTGTGTGGAAGCTGACAAGCTGATTACAGAATCTGAGATAGAAAGGGAAAGGCCTGATAATACCTACAGCAATTTTCAAGGACAATAGTGCCATAGAGAACTTCACTATCAGTTGTCAAAACTTGTTACAAATTACTTGTCTACAGTAATTTAAGCACATACATTGTTACCTGCCTTACCAAAGTGCCTCCCAGACAACTCAGTGGAGAAAAAGATATCCAGCTTTTCAACAGAGTGTTGGGTTAATTAAATATCTATATACAGAAGTAAACAGAGTTCCTGCTGTGGTGCAGAGGAAAAGAATCTGACTAGTAACGAGGGTGCGGGTTCGAAAACTGGCCTCACTCAGTGGGTTAAGGATCCGACACTGCCATGAGCCATGGTGCAGGTCACAGAT